>LKNJ01005842.1:0-20850 GCA_002120245.1 Maccullochella peelii
AACTGAACATATAATGCTCGACATTGTAGCTTTCTGTGATCGTCTATCGCTAGCTTGCTTGCCTCTCACTCGGAAGTAGAATAAGAAGGATGACAAAACGAACGCAATGGCGCCGCCCTTGTTGTCGTGGAAAATAAGGTCAATAACTCTGGATTTGGCTATTTATATATTTTACAGCTTTTAGGACATAATGATTTAAATAAGGGCTATTTAAGTATTCGTACTGGCTAGTTGTTGTACCTCAATGTAATGTCTCATCGGTTGTGTTAAGTTCATGTCTGTCATGTTGCTGTTTCCTGTGCTGGCGTGTCTGTTTTATTTTGGTAAGTCTAACCTTCCCTCTCGTTTCAGGTCCCTTAACTTCCTGCCATTGTGTGTTTCCCGCCGGTGTGATTGTCTGCCCCGCCCGGATTGTTTCCACCTGTTCCCCATTACCTCTTGTGTATATATTGTCTGCGTTTCCCCTGTCTTGTTGCCAGATCGTTGTCTTTGATCACGACTCAGGTCCTCTACTTACCTTGCTACGAGAAGTGTGTTTACCACAAGAACAATCCCGGTATTAAAAACCTTTTAAGATCATCTGTCTGCTGTTGGCGTACTGCTTTTGGGTTCACCTGCTGCCGTCCGAGGCGTAACACGTAGTACTCATAAACATTTAGTACTAATACACATGTAGTACTCATAAACACGTAGTACTCATAAAAACGTAGTATTCATAAACACGTAGTACTAATACACAAGTAGTACTCATAAACATGTAGTACTAATAAACATGTAGTACTAATACACACGTAGTACTCATAAACACGTAGTACTAATACACAAGTAGTACTCATAAACACGTAGTACTAATAAACACGTAGTACTCATAAACACATAGTACTAATACACAAGTAGTACTCATAAACATGTAGTACTCATAAACACGTAGTACTAATAAACACGTAGTACTAATAAACACGTAGTACTCATAAACACCTAGTACTAATACACGTAGTACTAATACACACGTAGTACTCATAAACACCTAGTACTCATAAACACGTACTAATACACATGTAGTACTCATAAACACCTAGTACTCATAAACACATAGTACTAATACACACGTAGTACTCATAAACACGTAGTACTCATAAACACGTAGTACTAATAAACACGTAGTACTCATAAACAGTAAAAGTAGAAAGCAGCAGAAAATGGAAATACAAACGGTTTGTGGTTCTTCGTGTTTCTGGTTCTTTGTTTGTGGTTTGGAGTGACGAACATGATGCAACATGTTGGCTGAACCGACGGGAGCTAATCCTCTCTGCAGTTTTCACTTGTTTTTAGAAAATAAAACTTTTAGGACTCAGTACTGGATCAGATGACCTGGTGAAATGAAGATAAAACCCTGTAAACCCTGAACTCAATACATCCAGTAATCTAACAGAGATGATATAAAAGCATGAACAAACTTCAGGCTGAGAGAGAAAAGATTCAGGTTTTTATAATCAGACTAAAACCTCAATAATCAGGACTCATGTGGACTCCTGGACCCTCCACGACTGTGAACACAACCAGCGTTAAGTAACCTGCTCTTTTGTGTAAACTGACTTTTCACAGACTACACCTCCAGCTTCTCCCTCCAGAATTGAAATGAGACTCTGCAGCAGCAGAAAAGATCTTTTCAGCTTCAGAAACAAAGGTCACCAACAAAAACCCGCCTGAGGGCTGCAGCTCTGCTCCAACCAGACTTCATGAGAAAAAGTTCAGTTTCAGCAGCTGAGACCAACAGAAGCTGCAGAGCAGAGATGGAGGGATGATTAAAGTGATAGAAGAGAAATCAGCTCACCCATGTCTGAGCTCCTGGTCTGATCAGATTCTGCAGGTCCTGCTGTCAGAGGTCTGGACTCTCTGAGACCTGGTCGACTGTGAACAAAACTGGGAGGGGGAAGTTAAACTATTAATATTGGAACACAGCCAATCAGAGAAGAGGGGAGGAGCTCACACCCCGGCCAAAAACAACAGGCATATTAACCATCTAAAACCCAGAGAGGCGAACTCAAACATTATGATCATAAAGTACACACCTACTCTGTGTGTGTGTGTGTGTGTGTGTGTGTGTGTGTGTGTGTGTGTGTGTGTGTGTGTGCGTGCGCTGCAGATGCTGGAGTTCAGGAAAAACCAGGTGATGAGGGAACCCAGACAGGAAAAACAGGCCGGAGAGTTTTCTGCCACAGAAACTGAAGCAATGATCTGACAACTGAGTGGAAACCAGAGACAATTTACTTCTTTATTACTGTTTTTTCTGCCTTTTCATTTGTTTTTTTCAGTTTATTTGTTAGACTTTATTTCTTGGTGGGGGCTATTTGCTGGTTCCTTGTGTTCACTGAGTGACTGCAGCTGTGGCGAGGCTGCATGCGGTCGACACTGCTGCACTCAGTGTGCCTTATTTCATTTTTTAGTCTTGTGGACACAATGAGGTTTTGGACCACTAGAGAAATTATTTCAGGTAGAAGTTGATTTAACTTTGTGTTTTTATCTTTTATTTCTGTTTTATTTCCTCTTTACAGTTTGTTTCATGTTGGATTGAGTTTGTGTGCTTTTGTTTGTTTGGTTTTTTGTTGAATATGTGGCAAAGTGTTTTATGTGTTTAATGACAGAATGAAAAATAGTAGTTACCTGGATGTAATTCCAGTTCAATGAGTATGTGCGTCGCCCTCGAAGGCCGTAAGTGTTGTGATGTACTCCCCCGCTGCATACAGCAGTGGCACCGCCCACCAGGGGCCCCAGTCTAACCACATGCCTTCAAGCTAGAAGCCGAACGTAACCTGACTGTGTAAATGTGAACCAGGTGGTGCCCCCACAGGCGCAGCACCAGGTGAGACATACAACCAGACGTCATATACTTGAGATATGACGGCACAAAGTCGTTGGAAATGTCTTCCCTCGCCCCTGTAGAGGTTATGTTGCTCCTGGTCCCACCCAGGGAGCACATCGCAACGCCTCTTAACCTGTGCAAATCGCACCACACAACCAAGAGTTATGCACTGAGCCTCAGAGGAGCACCGTCGGTCCACGACAGACAAAGATTTCTCAAAAACCACGACGATCAGAGCAGCAGAGCAGGAAAAAGGTTAGTGAACAATCGAGATGACAGTGTTTCTGGTTAAATAAAAAGGATCTTACTCTTTAACAAATGGTCTGTCTCTGTAGGGATCCATCCCATAATGTTGTCAGACTCTTAGAATAACAGTGTGAGTCGGTCAGTGGCAAAAACAAGCACTTTTAGTGGACGCACGCAGGTGCCCACAAGGATTACCAGCTGGGGCGATCTACTGGACCAACTCCAAAATTTTCATTCAGTCATTTAGAGCCCAAAATATGAAAACATAGGGCCCAGTCTGAGGATCAGTCTGTGGCTTTCTGTTTCATTTATATTCTCTGGTTTTACGCTGTAGTTTGTATGCAAATAAAAACAGATGAACTGGAAATGCTGAACATCCACCACCGAACAGCTTTGTTCAGAGCAAATAATCACTCAAACAACCACAACCTGCTAGAAGAGTGTCGAAACCACAAGTCTTTTCATTTCAGGTCATTAAGAAATTAAACAAACTCACTGATACTTTTCGTTTCCTGTGTTGAAGAAAATCCTAATTTCAGGAATGAATTTGACAGTTCAAGTATCTGTATCTCTAACTTATACATGCACAGATACACATTGCATCGGGTGTAATGACTGAAATGTGTACGTAGGTTTGGATCTACGATTGATTTAGTATTTATGGTATTTTTAACTATTTGTACTAACTGCGTCAGTAGTATTGGTGTTTGGATCTGACACCTCTTCTCCTGCTGTGAGATTAATGGACAATTAACTGTAATGAAACTAAAGAAAATGATCCAAATCTGAAGATGTTTTGCATTTTATTTATGAGGAACAGCATCTAAAGTCTTCTATACATCAGCACCAAGACAACATCTGTCCTGTAGAGTCATAAGCAGGTTTAAACAGACGTGTTGAAATCAAACATAATCTGAAGGGAAACATGAATCTGTACAAACAAAAACAGGAAATATCTCCAACATTCATCATCTTCATCGTCTGTTCAGCTCCAGGTCACATGACTGTCTGTATGTTTGAGAACCCAGACCAGCCAATCAGCTTCCAGGACTCGTCTCCATCATCGTACAACATTCACAGGAAACGACTGTATGAGCAGTAGCGCTGAAGCAATTAGTCAATTAATTGATTTGTTGATTAAGAGAATATTGATTTATTTTATTTTAGTTTATTATCAGTAAACTGAATATTTTTGACATTTGAAGACGTCACACGGGGCTTTAGGAAGTTGTGAACATTTTTCACTGTTTTGTAACGTTTCTTCGACATCAACTAATTAAGAAAATAATTGGCACATTAGTTATAATGAAAATAATCAGTGGTGAGCACTCTGCACAACTATTAATGCACTCACACTCTTGCCAAATCCACAGCTAACGGACTGATAACTAATTTAGCTGTTTGGTTTTACATCTAATGCTGCAATTATGCTTGGAAATGTCTCTGCGGACCGTAAAATGTTTTCCTGTACGATGGACGCTGCATCGTTCATTCTCCTGGATGTTGATATTAGCCGATTGGCTGGTCTGGTGGTCAAGGTCATTTGATGAAGCCAGAAACACACCACAAGACTTTTAAAATCATCAGAGATGGCAGAGATCCTTAAAAATACTGCTTCATTTAACCAGCTCACTTGTCCAGATTTCATCTGTAAAAATCAAACATGATTGACAGAAAAATAACGTCTCCAAAGATGGCTAAGGCAGATATTTTAATCCAAAAACTGCACCGTCTCCAAAAATCAGTTGTTGCGACCAAATCAGGGTTTTACTCAGACTTCACATCATGTGGTGAGTTCCTGACTCCTCAATCAGAACGAGCCAACGACAGCTCAGCTGGTTTCTGCGAACGTGGCACATGTGCCAAACCAACACAGCTGCAGTATGTTGAGATGCAGTTCCTCTAATGTCCCCTAGATGCTGCAGCATTGAAGTGAATGGGGAAACTTCTCTCCAACTTCTTTCTACAAACACAAAATCGCCACAGTTTCTACACAAGGTCAGTTCTGAGATCACTGACCTTCTACTGTCAGTCTGTGGGAAGAGTCTGAATTTCATTGTTTCACCTCCAGGATTCTGGTACAGTATTATGTCTGGACCAGATCATATACTACAATTTATTTGGGTCTATATTCAAACATATTCATATTTGGGCAAAACCCAACAGCACACCTGTGGCAGACTGGAGCTTAAAGTCCACACCAAGAGAGGTATGTTTATGGCTGAATCTGCCTTGATTGACAGGTGTCACAGTCTTTCATACTCCGCTGAGCTGGTTGCTTCTTGCTTGTCCCACGTTAGCTCGACGTAGACTCCATCAGCTTAAAGCCAAAAGTACGACTTTGGGTAAATTACAGGGATGATATCCAGCAGCAAACCCAAACGTCCCTTCAGACAGTCCTGTCAGGGACAACTCGGTCAGATGTTTTCAGCCATGTCTTCATCGTCTGTTCAGCTTTCGTCCATCCTGTCGTCGTCCTCTCCGTCAGCCTCTACGCCTTCAGTCCTGCTCTTTACAGTTAGCTTCCACTCATCACCGACTTCCTCTCCTATCACTATCCTGGTCTCTCGTCTCTCTTTGCTCACCTCCTTCCTGTCCTCCTCTGTCTCTTTTCCTTCCTCCTCGCTGTCCTCCTCTAGCTGCTTAACTTCCTCTTTCCTGTCCTCCTCTCTCTCCATGCTGTCCCTTTCTGTCTCCTTCCTGTCTTCCATACCTTTGATTGTGTCCTTTCCTTCCTTTTCTGTATCCTCAAGCCTACTTTCCTCCTTTGTTTCCTTCCCTCCCTCCTCCATCTCTTTCCTGTCCTCTTTCACCTCCTTTCCTTCTTCTTTGTCCTCCTGTCTCTCCTCTGATGTCTCCCATCCTTCTCCTCGTTCTTGTTCCTCCTCTGTGTCCTCTTTGTCTTCCAGCTCCATCAGCTCAGGAGAATCGGCCTCCAAAGCTTCAGCCCCCAGCAGGGTCTCTGTCAGAGTCTTGAGGAGGTCCAACTGGATCTCCTCTGGTTTCTGACTCGTTCTCTTCTCCACCTCCTCATCCTCCTCTTTCTGCTCCTGCAGAAGGCCTGTCAGGTGGAACGACTTCTTCCAAAGCTGTGGGAGTTTGTTCAGGTGTGTCAGGGCCTCGACCACCCAGTCAACCAGCAGCTGGGCGACATTTGCTTGGAGCCGGTGGGGTGACGTCTCCTCCAACTCCTTTGGGTTTATGGTGGTGAACTTTTCCCAGCGTGACTGCAGGAAGCGCTGCAGAACCGGCTTCACACAAACCTCCAGGGGCTGAAGATGGAAGGAGCAGCCTCCAGGAATCACCGCCGGGAGAGTACCTGATCCGCTGATGGAAGTAAGGAAAGAATCTCCCATGTGTTCCCGGTGTCGGTCCAAGACCAACATTGATTTACGGGGTCGAGTTGGACCGGACACATGCTGTAGCCAAACCTTGTTAGTCCAGAGATCCAAGGCTTCTTCTACTAAAAGACTCTCTGGGCCGGCCTCCAGCAGGATGAACTCTGGCAGGGTTTTCTCCGCCAGCTGCCTGTTCGCCAGCACCAGGGATGGCAGCATGGTACCATTGGCCAGCACTGTTAGGTACACAGTGACCAGAGGTAAAGACCCAGTGAGTTCCAGGGCCTCTGAGCGGCGAGACTTGTCCTGAACTAATCTCAAATCCACAAAGAGACAGAGTTCGTCCATCGCAGCTACAGTGCTTTCTGACAGCTTTTTGACCCGGATGACCTTCTTTGTAAATTCCCTGAACGACTTCACCTTGGCCTCCAGGGAAAGTGGCAGGATGCGAGCCAACGTGGCTGCCCTGCCGATGCTCCGTATGCCCAGCCGATGCTGCAGCATGAAGCTCACTGCCCAGTCGTAGGAGATGCGAAAGGAGTCTCTGAAACCTCCCTTCTTCTTTAGCATGGAGGCTTTGTGGAAGAGGTTGCTCTCTGTAATTGGAAGCTGCTGCTCACGCATAGACAGCACCCAGGCCACCATGCGTTCCCCACCATCGTCATGGACCTTCTGTTCCTGTTCAGTTTGCTTCAAACACTTCCTGGCCTCCTTCAGCCAGGACCGGATGAGCTGCGTCTTGGTTGAAAAAACCCTTGAGGCTTGGCGGAGTCCATCACACAAAGCGAACAGGGCGATCCTCAGCTGACGGGCAGTGAGGAAATCATCACGGTCTTTAGAGGCAGACACAACGGTTGCTGGTTGGGAGTGACTGTTCGCTGTTGACGGCAGGTGAGACATTGGATGTTTGACTTCTTTGAGAAATTCTTCCTTAATAGCTTCAGTTTCTTCATCAATGCCATCTAGATCATCCAGTCTCTCATCGTCAGAGAAGTCCATGTCTTCCACAGGGGCCATCGCGCCATCCACGTTGTCCTCAACCTCATCCACCTCGACTGCTCCACTGCAGCACAGAGAATGAAATGTACATTTGTCAATATTATTGCCAAGATGAAAGCACAGCAATAACTTCTAAGAAAGTGTAGGAGACTAAAAATAAATATCACACATGAAGACAAAACACACTTGACTGAGTTCCAAAACAGCAAATCAAATAAATTAGAAGAAAAACATGTGTCTATGTAAATACGTTTAGTGAAATTATTACCTTATTCTGTCCTTGAGAAATCCAACTTTTGCTGATCCTGTTAAAAACATAAAACAAGCATCTTTAATTGTGCAAAGTAATAGTAAAGTAATAAACCTAATAAAACTTAACTTAACGCATAAAATACTGACCTTTGTTTAGAGGTGACATGCCGTGAAATTCCCAGAAGCAGCTTGGCTGTTTACACAGGTTGGCTTTACAGACGATGCAGCCGTACACACTCTCATGGCGGATGTTCTTCAAGTTGCAGTTCTTGCACCTCTTAGAGATGCCGCTGATCTTCACCATCCTGTGTCTTTGTTTAACTGGTTCGTCTGCCACCTCTACTCTCATCCCGCGGGAGCTGGCGATCTCCATGGTCTCAAAGTATTTCTGAGCACACTTGGCGAGCTGGTTGCCCAAACGCTTGCGAAAGTTGACCTGAGTAAAAAGGCCGTCTTGCACCCAGGCGGGTGGGTTCTCTTTGCGGCTCTCCCGCAGCACAATGAAGGCATTGACGATGCTCAGGTTGACCAAAAACCAGAAGAGGCTGCGCCAGTGTCGGTCCTGGGGGATTCCTCCCAGCGGGTTGCAAGCCAGCAGCTGCTTGCAGATGTCAACCCCTCGCATGTTCTCCTGCAGGAGCCGGAAGGCCATGGGGCGGTCAATGGGGTCCAGTCCGCCTACTTTGGTCTGAGATCTCCTCCAAACAGTGTCTCGTTCACCCGGAGCTGCATTAGTCGACAGGCAACCCATCTCCTTGGTGTCCCTCCAGCGGGTGGCCAGCAGGGGGCCAAACTGCCTCTGCAGGAAGTCCCCGGGTTTCTCCAGCCGGCCCTCCTCCCACAGCTCTCTGGGAAGGATGTGGTTGGGTGGAGGGAAGGAGCTGGAGGCGTAGATTCCCTGGTCCAGAAGCTTCTGCATGAGTGGGACAGATGTAAGCGAACTAGCCAGGTAAAGTTGGTGGTGTTTGTCCTCCAGACCCTTCACCAGCTCCGGCACCACGGTAAAGCCCGGCTCCTGGCCCCCCTTCTCCCCCACCTGGATGAAGAAGCGGTGGCAGTAGCCGGACTTGGAATCACAGAGCAGCCACACCTGTGGCTGGGTCTTTGGGTTCCCCTTGGCATTACATCTCTCCTCCTCCAGGCTGGGCAGCAGTGCCCTGTCAATGGTTAGGCAGCAGTTCGGCTGGTAGGCGTTCCACATAGCTCCACCCAGGATGTCCAGCATCGGCCTGAAGATGTGCAGTGAGTCGCTGGGTTTGCTGGTGCCGCGATATTCGTCTGTGGTGAAGCTGCCCATACGGAGGTTAGCAGCGATCTGCTTGAAACGTTTGAAGCTCATGGCACGATAGAAGGTATAGCTGTTATCGTAGTGACTCCAGGACCAGTAGTTCGATGGGTCAGGAAGGTTCTGGATGCCCATTAGAATGACCAGGCCGATGAAACCTTTGATCTCATGGGTGGTGACAGGGACCCAGTCTGGGTAGCAGGAGCCCAGGAACTGGCAGGTCTTGGCGTGGGCGTTGGTCTCGTTGGTGATCAGCTCCAAAAGTGCTGCAGGGAAGAGCAGGTTGAAGAAGTCGATGGCGTCACTGTTCTTAGACAGGTAGTTACGAGGACCACTGCTCTGCATGAACGAGACGATGGTGGACTTGGTGCTGTCGTTCTCTGCCGGATGTTTCCAACAACCTGCTGACCTCCAGGACGGATCAGGCAAGTCCTTGTTCTGGACTGGTTCCTTCTCTTCTGAAGAGTGCTTGTCTTGATTGCGGCAGAACTGGATATCAGGTTCAATGTAGGCTGAAAAGAAGGGAAAAGTCACTTTTTTTTAGCATGTTAAGTAATTTACAATAATTTCTAGAAACATCAATAACTAAACTAACCCTGAGCCCCCTCCTTTGTTAAGGCATTCTGCAACCAATGCCATCACCTATTTCAATGTACAGTTATTTATTAATTTAGTGCTGCTCTGTATTATGTATTGTTGTGACGTGGAAGAACAATCCACTCACTTTTATTACTGCCACTTGTCACATTGTAAGCGAACTAGCCAGGTGCCTGGAGGACAAACACCACCAACTTATGCAAATTAAATAAAGTAATCTGAATCTGAATCTCCATGGCTTCCTGGTGTCGAGTAGACTCTGAACCTTCAGTCAGCTCAGTTTTATTTACTTTGGCTCCGGTACAGCTGTGGAGAAACAGATGTGTGGAAACCTCCGGACCTCCCCGAGGAGAAGTTTAATTTAAAGGAGGAGAGGACGCTGGAAACAAATCAACAGCAGCTGAGTTTTTATTTATACACAGAGCAGAAAGAAAAGTCGGAGCTGAGAGACGAGACCGAACGTCAGGAAACTGACCTCAGTTCAACACTAAAGTTCACTTCACTGATATCATATCTGCATATGGTTTTACAGCTTTTATCTTTGCGGTTTTTTCCTCTGTCCTTGAGTCTTGAAGCAGACAGCAGCAGTTAAAGTTACACTGAGTTGTGACAGCAGGTCGAGCAAACGTTAACTATGGGTTGAAATATTTACTCCGGAGACGTGTAACGAGCTGGAGGTTTTGTATCTGTAAAATCTCTTTTAATGCAGTAAATGCCTCAACGTTTTTCCTTAACTAAGGAAACCTTTTCAGGGATTCTGTGCAGCGCAAGTTAGTCCCTCAGCTAAGGAGAAATACAGCCTTGGACTGTTTGACTGTGGAGTGATGGAGCCAGCATGGCTGACGTTTACCAGCTGATGTCCCTTTAGAGGTGAACTATTTATTTCATAGGTTTTATCTCTCGATCATTTCCTAATAACGGCTTTAAACCGTGTGTGTGTGTGAGTCTTACTCCTGGTGCTACAGGTGGCGCTGTGGTGCTCCGGGCTCATCAGCAGGTGATCAGCCATCTGGTCTGCAGTCTGAGGCCTGAAGTCGCAGTGAGAGCAGCGCAGCAGGAACACGCTGAGGCAGAAGAAAGACGCAGCAGTGAAACAGCGGCAGGAGTTCGTCTCCGTGTCGTCTCGTTACTCTGATCATTATTTCACAGCTGATTCATCACAACCACAGATTAATAACATAATTACATATAGATATAGATAACAGATTAGTTGACTGGCAGCAAATTAAGCACCAACTAATTTCAACAGAAATAAACTTCTTAAATCAAAGTCTTTTTTACATCAAACTGAACGTGTTTGAGTTCTGACTATGACTGTTCTACATCCTGTTAATAACCTGCACAAACACCAGGAACACTGTTCTGTAGCAACAGTCAGAGGAGTTCTCGTGATGAAGAGCGACACCTACAGGTCAGACTGAGTCACTGCAGCACACTGCACATCAATAAACACCTCATCTACATCTGCTGCTGTCTGTTTGATTAAAACACTGAGGGACAAGAAAGTTTTATGAGTCAAACAAAATAATGATTGAGAACAAAAAAATCCTGTTCTGTCAGCAAGTGATCAATGATCAGTGATCGATCAGCAGTGTGTCTCACCATGGAGGAGGAAGTCTGTGCAGAGGAAGAACTTTGTCTTTGGACGGCGGCACATGGTGACTGAAACACACACAAGACAATCAATCAGAACAATCAATCACTGACACCTGACCTGCTGTCTGATGGTCACTGCACCCAGTACTGCAGGTACTACTGCTGGTACTACAGTACAGTGAGTATCCCTGCAGTACTGTGAGTATCCCTGCAGTACTGTGAGTATCCCTGCAGTACTCTTACTGGATCATGTGGGCAGCGTAGGCTCTGGAGCAGCAGCTGCTGTACGGACACAGCAGACAGTGGACGTGAGTCGGGTAGTGAGCCGAGAAGTCGGAGGCGTCGGTTCCACACTCCAAACACACCAAGCGGTCTCCGTCACACCATGAAGTCCTGCAGAGACGAGCAAAGGGAACATTAACACATGAGACAGCGAGAGAGTCTACTGACACTGACGTCCGTCTGCCAGTCTGCAGACAAGCTAGCAGCTCTGTGAGGCTGCACTGTGCTAAATGCTAACATGCTGATGTTCACCACGTTCACCATCTTAGTTTAGCATGTTTGCATGCTACACGCATGCTAACATTAGCTAGTTAGCAGTAAACACAGAGTGCAGCTGAGGCTGATGGGAATGTCTGTAGTTCTGCAGGAAGTGTTGGACACATTAACATGATGACCTGATGGTGGCGCTAGAGGAAGAGTCAGAGGATCAGCAGAGTTATTACAGTTCATCCTGAGGGGAACATGAATGATGAAGCACAGACAGACCTGTTGACGTGGACTCTGCGGCTGACCGGTCTCTTTGTTGGTGATCGAGGGGATTTGGGGAGCACAGGGCTCCTCTGGATCGGAGACTTCTGCAGCTCTGTCTTGATGTTGATTGGCTGGATGAGGGAGGCGGGGCTCTGGAGCAGCCGGCTCCCTGCTGATGTCATCAGAGGCCTGATCTTCCCATAGGTCCTGATAGTCACCTGGAGACACATGGATCAATAATGAGAACAGACCGGGTCGGAAATTGAGTGCTGATGTGGCAGAAATATGAAAACACTGGTACATAAATAACTGCCGGGTTCAGACTACACGAAATCAGCCCGACCCGGCAGACGCGGGGCGTCGGGTGATGGTTTTATCCCGTGTAGTGTGTCATAGTGGACGACAGCCGACGCCAAGACGTCCTGACAGAAAGACGAGCGTGTTCTGTCACGTCCGTGCCGTTGACCAATAGGAGCACAGAGCGCTCTGAACATCTTCTTCCTGTTTTCAGGCTTTTCTGAACACAAGACAGCCGGTATCACACACACCGCTTCGGGCAACATGTTTGTTTACATTCTTGTTCCTGGAAGTTGGTCCCTAGCACCTCCTTCCTGATGACATCACGCATGTTGTGAAAGACGGTGAGCTTTGATTGGTCGGGGACCTACGTGTAGTCTGTCATGTCTCTCTTTAAGAGTTTATGAATGTAATTTATAATGTGACTCAGCGACTCAACACACAGAAGGACTGTGCAGTCTGAACCCGACAGAAGGGCGGGGAGTGAGCCGACCTTTGACCCCGGCAGCAGTCCTTCCAGCTGAGCAGGTCGACGGAAGCTGCGATGGTTTTCCAGCTTGTGCTGCATCTTCCCCTTCAGGAAGACAAACTGAAGACGGCACCTGTTGCAGTGGAAGGCCTGGCTGATCTGAGACGGAGCAGATTTCAAACATTAAAACATGAATCAACTCAAAATACATAAGAACTTTAGTTTGGAAAAAACTCTGCACGAAATATTTACTGTCCAATTAGATCAATACAATCAATCAATGCACATCCTGGTCTGTTAGCTGAACCATGCTAGTCGGGTTAGCACCAAGATGTATAGATCAGACAGCGAGGTTACCTGCTGCATGTGTGTGTGTGTGTGTGGTTACCTGGTGTCGCAGCAGGTGCTGCTGGTAACTCGCGGAGTTTCTGGTCACCTTCAGGCAGAAAACACACAGCAGGAAGCGAGAGTCTCTGTGGAAGCTGGCAAAGTGCTGCAGGACATCTGAGTAGAAGGATGAGCGATACGAACACACCTGCAAGTCACACCTGAGTTAATGAGGCCTGAGGACAAACACAGAGCCAGGTCAGCGGCCAGCAGTCAGACCCACCTGGCAGATGTAGGGCATCTCTCCTGGTTTGTGGTTGGACTTCATGTGGTTCAAGAAGGCCGGCTCGTTCTCAAACGCCCACTCACAAATACGACACATACCTGAGAGAGAGAGACAGTTAAGTCCCGAGTCAAGAGCCACAAGTCCCAAGTCAACTCCCACATCAGGACAGGTAAGTCCAAAGTCCAGTCCAGCAACACGCATTTGTTTTATATGTTTCAGGTGTGTGACCAGGTGTGGTCCTTACAGGAGGAGGGGGCGGGGCCATGCACCTGCTCCTGGTGGCTCTGCAGCTGAGCAGGAGATGAAAACTGTCGGTAACAGAACTTGCAGCACTTCCTCTCATCACCTGCTCCTCCAATCAGCTCCGAGTGCTGGAGCATGTGCTGCATTAACCTGCACACACACACACACACACACACACACACACACACACACACACAGGTGAACATACATACATGTGCATCCAGACAGTCCAGGTGTGTTCAGGTGCTCGTTGATCCCACCTCAGGTTGTTCTCGGCGAGGTGTGTGCAGATCTGGCAGGTGAAAGTGGAGGTTTTGATTCCCAGTGGGTGTGGCTTCCTCAGACTGAGGTCGCCTTCAAACGTCCCGTAGTAGAATTCCTCCACACTCATCACCACCCTGGGGGGGTCAGAGGTCGGCACTGAGGTCACACCGGGGGTCATGACAACAGAAGGGGCGGGACCAGGAGCTGCCGAATCAGGTGACACACAGAAACTGTCATGAAGAGTGGTAACCATAGTAACAGAGTGATTTTCAGCCTGTGAACCCAAGTTAAGAGGACCTGCAGGTTCCACTGTTCACCTGCCACAGGTCAGTGCTCTGAGTCCAGAGGTGACCCGCTGTCAACAGGTACGCTTGATGCTCACTTCACACCTCCTTCCTGCAGCTCATAATGACTTCTGTAGCTAAAACCCCCTCATGCTTCTTCACAGCTCGTCAGATGCGGTGGAAATGCAAACAGGAATGCTCAAAGGGGACTCCTAGTTTTGGGTTCCTAATTTAGTTCCTAGTTTTCGTAGTAGTTCTGGTTCCACAGTTCCAGGAAGTATTTGGTCTAAAAGGGTCATTAGTATCTTAAAGTTCTGGTAAATTCTTGTAGACTTTGAGGCCGAGACTGACCAGGTCCTGTACGACTGAACAGTAATCAAAAGGAACCGATAAACTGCATCAATACAATCGTAGATGAGGCAAGTTAGACAGATCTTTTATAAAAACAGAAAACATTATTTTGGAAAGCAATATTGTTGGAAACCAGTCAAATCAAAGTATCAGTATTGGTGTGAGTATCAATAATCGCCCTGCTCGTACCGCTGCTGAACGGAGTGAATCTGGTGACGCCATTGGCTGAGCCAGAGGGAAGGGCGGGGGAAGCTGCCAGCTTCAGAGAGTTGGCCCCACCCACCTGTGTCATCTGAAGGTTAACTGCAAAAAAATGATCAACCAATCAATCAATTATATCACTCAATCAATCTGATCATTTCTGATCGGATTTATACTTATGTCCAGACAGACTGACCGGGTCCTGGTGTGCTGGTGCGGATGGTTAGCGTGGCGGGCAGCTGCACGGCGGTGAAGGCGGTGCCAGGCTGGGCGGGGCCTCTCGAGGGGACGGGACCCGGTCTGGTCTGGACCGCCTGGCCCTGGGGGAGAACCGGTGACACGCCCACACTGGGCCGTACCAACTGACCCAACGACGGGGCTGTGGGGACAGGAAACAGCAGCAATGAGCGATCAGATCAGCTGGGATCAATAATCCAATCATATTTCTTACTGATTGTCTGATGGAGGCGAGGTGTCCTACACTGGATCAGGGTGAGGGGCTGGACCGTCTGACCCGGCTGCAGGTTCAGCAGCAGAGGCGTGCCGTGGTTCATCATCGGGAAACCCTGCACGGTAAACACAAACACATGACATCGCAGCCGTGACATCACAGTGACGTCACATTGACATCACAGACACTGACCAGAGTAAACTCCTGCCATGTTTTGTCTATTTTTATTTCTTTACGTCGCCTCCGTCTGAACGTCACAACGCAATGCATTGTGGGAGATTCCCCTGAGCAAAGCCGATAGTGAAACTACAGACACAGACTGTCTGTGGTTCTGCCCGTCTCCATTCTGATGCAAGTTAGACAGGTTCAAAAAACAGACATATTTTTAGCCTAACAGTTAGCCACCCTACCGCACGCTAACCCTAACAGCCATGTTTCCATGGTAACAGTCAGCGACCTGCTGACCGACAAGAAGCTCCACGGCAGGTCGACAGTGAAACGTTTTCTGCTGGAGGGAATGGAGCCGCGCTCGGTCAGCCGTGCTTTTTAGTTTGAAAAATGTTTTGCCAACTATTCTGATAATCGATCAGTCGTTTCAGTCATTTTTCAATCGGAAATGTCAAAGGCTCAATATGTCTGCTTCCAGCTTCTTAAACGCAAGGATCTGCTGCTTCTCTTTGTCCTCGCCGACAGGAAATGAGGAGTCTTTGGGCTGCTGGTCAGACAGGAGACTTTGAAGACGTCACTTTGGGAAACTGTGACAAGCATTTCTCTAGTCAATAAAATGAAAAAACATTAAACGAATAATCATTAGTTATATATAAACACTGATCTGCCATAACATTATGACCACCTGCCTAATATTGTGTAGGTCCCCCTTTTGCCGCCAAAACAGCCCTGACCCGTCGAGGCCTGGACCCCCTTAGACCTCTGCAGGTGCTGTGGTATCTGGCACCAAGAGGTCAGCAGCAGATCCTTTAAGTCCTGTAAGCTGCAAGGTGGGGCCTCCGTGGATCGGACTGGTTAGTCTGGCACATCCCACACGATACTCGACTGGATTGAGATCTGGGGAATTTGGAGGCCAAGTCAACACCTCGGGATGAACCAAGGTGGCCAACCAAAGGCCACCATTGAAATAGCTCCAACAGGTGTTATTTCTTTGTCAGCGTCTCCTCTTCCTCTCTGTCATCACACTTTTTCCTTCTCTCTCTGGTTTTCTACCTGAACGCCTTCAGCATCCTTCTCTCTGGCCTTGGTTTCAGACTTCCTCTTCCTGTTGTCTCTGAAAGTCCTGCAGGTCGAGGTGTGAAGAACACGCCGAGCTGTTCTTCAGGTGTGAAATGATCCGGAGGAACTTTCCTCCACATGTTCCACACCGCACCATCTCACTATCTGCTGTCCTCAAATCTGAAATGTTCCATATGTGTCATCTGAATGGGAACAGCCCGCTCGCTCACATGACACAAGTCAGCTGACATTCAGTCTGTGGACGGTGACCGGAGCAGCAGGTCGCAGGGTTCTTCTGGTCTGACAGCAGCCGGCGCTTCAGTTGAGGACCACGAGAACGCTCTGCAGGTCGGCTTTCTGGCTGATGGTGTACACAGTATTCAGAAAAATCTTTGTCTTGTAAAGCTAATTAGTAAGTTATTAAATCCAAAATGTGCCCAATCACTTGCCTTACGACCTCAGGCCTTCAGATGGTACAAAACGCTGCAAGACCAGATCCCATCAGCCAGTTTCATCCTCTTCATGGAGGTTTTACTGGTCCCCTTTAAAGCCCTTCAGGGTTTCTCTCCCAGTTATATCACTGCCTGCTGCTCCTCTATGAGCCTCCTCCTCGGCGGGGGGGTGTTTTGGCCTTGAGAGTGACAACCAATCAGCTGGCTATGTACTACGTACAACTGCTGAAGAACTACAAACAAAATGGAGGGAAACCAGCCTGCGGACATGTTGTGTGTCAGTTAGTGACAATAAGAGAAGAAGAAGAGCTGGAAGTCTGAACATCTCAGCTGACAGACAGACAGGAAGTGTAAGAACCGTCAGTAGAGCAGCAGAGGGTGCGCTTGTTTTCTGTACCTGTGTGGTGAGGAGGATGGGCGGGGCGTTGCCTGCCCCGGGGGCTGCTGGGAGGAGGAACGTTCCACCTGCTGTCTGAGTCAGGATGAGGGACGGGGCCTGAGCCATCAGGGGCGGGGCTGCGGCGGCAGGTGTGGAGGGGGCAGGGAGGCAGGAGAGCGAGGAGGTGATGATGGAGGGGGCAGGAGGAGGAGGAGGAGGCATCACAGAGGAGGAGACGATCCGAACAGGAGACGCTGAGAAAACAGAAAAACAAAGGCTGAGGTGAGAGGTGGTCCAAGAAGTCACAACCATGGTCCCCCCACCCCCCTACAGAGGAGCAAGACCCCCAGAGACACCAGACTGAGACTCGTCTGGTGTCTCTTTGTAGGACGTCCCTACTTTGACCTGACCTCGTTAACAGTCGCTTCAAACTGAGGTCCAGACCCAGGGGCCCCCTGACCACTCGGGCCCCACCACACACACACAGATACCTGTTGGAGCAGGTGTGATGGATGGGGGAGTCCTGGGGGGTGGAGTCTCAGAGGCAGGAAGAGGAGACAGAGAATCCTCCACTGAAACAGACACACAGGTGATATTACTCCAGGTGTGTGTGTGTGTGTGTGTGTGTGTGTGTGTGTGTGCGGTCCTCACCTGGCTCGCAGTAGTTGTCGATGAAGTCCATCTCGTCTTCCTCCACGCTGTCGTCCACCTGTTGCCATGGCTCCAGCTCCTCCTCCTCACACTCCATAAACAACTCTGTATCCATGTTGCTATGGAAACCATAAGAAACTGTCAGGTCACAGCGATATATGGGTGACCTCTGACCTCCATCATCATCATCATCATAAACCGAGACACATAAACAAAATAAAATGAAATGTGAGCTTCAGGAAGCAGCTGTTCTGGAGCTTTCACCCACGTCACATGAACTTCATTAAAAGATGGAGCTGCTTGTTGGTTCTCTAAAGGCCGAGAGAGGCAAGACAAGAAACCTCCACCCTGAACCTAAAACTGTAGGAGGTGCTACTGGAATCATAAAAGTCATTCCAAATAAACACTGTAGTAATTTATTATTATTATTAGTTGTCTCCTTCAGTCACGTCTGTTATCGGTGCAGTTTTAAATAAAGTTGTAATAAAGGCTGCAGCAGTGATCGGGTGTAATGTCTCGCTGCGGCCGCGGGGGGCGCTCCGCCTCCTGCAGCTCCTCTCCGCTTTTTGTTTCTTTCCCCGCAGGAAGAGCGCTCCTGTCCCGGCGGGAGGAAACTTTCAGTCCGGACGGGTAGAGAAACATTAATGGGTCCAGTCGCACCAGTTACAGCTGAACCCGGGTCACCGTGAACACAGAACCGGGCTGAAAACCCAGTTCAGACCGCAGCCGAGCGCATCGTCAGCCGGTGCGTTTGGACTGTCTGCCTGCACCGCCACGCCGGCAGCTGCAAGCTGCTGCAGACCAAGCGCTCCCTAAATGTACCTGCGTGTTAACCCGGACCGGACCGAGCCGTGCGGGTCTTACCTGCTGCTGGAGCTGCGGAGTGGGACAGCAGAGCACGGACGGGTTCGCACGGTTCTTCTCCGGCGCGCTTCGGTTCGACCTGAGGCGGAGAGGCGGGGGGCGGGTCTTCCTCCTGCTGTCGGTGTCAGAGCCGCAGATTGGCTCACAGCGGCTGTACGTCACTTCCCCCTCAGACAGCGCTGTCTCTCATTGGTCGGTGGAAATTTTTCTGGAGGAACTTAAGTCCATCCAGCTGCGGGTTTTCAGGCTGGGGGCGTTAAAAAGCCCCGCAGCGGCCGGCGGGATTCCGGTAAACCGGACCGACCGCGACAACAACAGCAGCCAAACTAACAAACACAACAACTGAACAACATGGAGGCCGGGAGGTGCCAAACAGTAGCACTCTGTCAGGGCAGGGCGCCATTTTGTTTTGGTGTTTTAAGGAGGGGCGGGGCTAGAGAGTGACGTCAGGCGCAGAGGCTGAAATAATATGCAACAAAAACAGATTAACAAGACAAAAGACTCCAGATCCAGATCTTTGTACCGGTCTTCTTCTTCTTCTAGAGAACAAACATGTTAAAACATCAGTTTCCTGTTAGTCACTGTTCTGAGAACAACAAACTGATCAGCCAATAAAAACCGAGTTCAGCTCTAATCATTTTCTGTTCTCTGATAATTAGCAGCTTATTGACAATCTTAAATCAACCATAATCATCAATTATGAAACCCTTAAACAATGAACAAGATCTCCTCCATTACAAATATAATGATAACGGTAATAATGGCAATAAGGAGAATTGTCCCTGGTTCGTGTAAAGGTGACATGTTGGAGGTCCGAGGTTGATCCTTCCTGTCTGACCTCAGAGCAGCTCTGTGTGCCGGATAATCTGCTGTAATCTGAGTTAATCCGGCTCGGCCCGGCTCGGCCCGGCTCGCTCTCTCCTCAGTCTGTTCTGACCTGCAGCCATGAGAGCTGCAGCTTCGGGAGGGTTCCTGGTGCTGCCGTGGCCCGGCGGAGACTCTGAGCCGGAGCCGGGTGAGGAGGACTGGGGGGGGCTGCTGCTGAGGTGTGGAGCTCTGCTGGGAGTCGCTCTGATCTGTAAGACTTCTGATTCACCATCAGTCACTCACTGTCTGCAGTTTACAGCTCCTTCAGCGTGTTCACATTTAGATTTAACAGACATTTATTTATTTCTGAAAAGGTGTGAAAGGCAGCACATCTGCATTCTGCAGGTCTAGGAGGACCAGGTCCTCACATCACAGCGTGTTTCAGCACAGAGGCTGCAGGTCCAGTTATACACAGCAGGAAGCAACCACTTTCTGTCTGTTTATTATTTATTCATTAGTCATCTTCTGACGGGCAGCTGCCGTCCCTCGTAACCTTTCAGACAGTTCACTGAGTTCAAACAGGCTGCGTGTGTGTGACTGTTACACTGACACAGTGGCCACTTTATTAGGTACACCTGCAAGATCCAATGCAACAGCTCTGCTATAAACTCTACCTTTACAAAGATAATGATGTTCAGATTTATTGATCTCTATGTTTATTATCGAGGTTGTAGTCATGTGTGTGTGTGTGTGGGGGGGGGGTTATGGAAATGTCCTTAAAGTAGCATGAGACCCTGTGAGGGACAAGTTCCAATACTGTCTGTGTTTTATGGACTAAAACAGACGTCTGTGACGTTAATCAGAGTGAATCCTCTGCAGGTCAGAGGTCAGTTCCAGGACGGACCGTTTCTGCTTCACTTGTCTTACTTTTATTTTCTCTTTCACGCGTCATGATCTGCATCTTTTTAACTCTTCATTCGCTCCATGTTTCCCTCCAGAAGCTTTCTGTTTCTATACTTTTTAATCACGACTTTGTTGAAAATACAAATAACTTAGTTTTTATGGTGACGGCAAGAGACGGCTGCTTCGACTCATGAAGAGTTTATTAAATACGTTTAAAGCAAGATGTGTCTGTGTGTGTCTGTGTGTGTCTGTGTGTCTGTGTCTGTGTGTGTGTGTGTGTCTGTGTGTGTCTGTGTCTGTGTCTGTGTGTGTGTCTGTGTGTGTCTGTGTGTGTGTGTGTGTCTGTGTGTGTCTGTGTGTGTGTGTCTGTCTGTGTGTCTGTGTGTGTGTGTGTGTATGTCTGTGTGTGTCTGTGTCTGTGTGTGTGTGTGTGTCTGTGTGTGTCTGTGTGTGTGTGTCTGTGTG
>LKNJ01005843.1:0-20832 GCA_002120245.1 Maccullochella peelii
CCTTCCTATATGTAAGCCCTCCATTGTTCACCCTTGCCTGCCTGGTCAGCCAGTCAACAATAGACCACCACTCTCCCACAGGGCGCAGAGGAGGGGGAGGATGTAGTGGGAGTAAAGGAAGAGGAGATGAGGCTGGATGGTTGGCTGAAACCATCTGAAATTACCACAGACCCACTTTAACAAGTTGAAAATACCACCGTAATCTCTGGAGCTTTAGGATGCATGGCTGAATACCGGCCACAGCTCTGCAGCCAGCGGTGAGAGTTTTTCGGTTTCACCTTTATTCTCTTCATTTCTGTCTCAAAATACTTTTTAGTGGAAGGAAATTCAGGAGACAGATCAGCACTCCTTAAAAAACATAGTGCATATGAGTCACTGACGGGAAAGCTGAAATGAGGAGAGAGTACTCAGCGAAAGAGGATTCATTGAGAGATGAGTCAAGTTGAGACGGCGGGGTCCAAACAGTGGAGTTCGGGAGAGTGACATTGAGGAGAGAGGAATCAAAAGAGGAAAAGAGGGTGAGGCAGCAGGAAGAGCCAAGTGAGATGAAGGCTGTGATTAAGAAGCTGGCTTCAGATGAGTATGGAGGGATTTCCCGACTGCAACTGGCTGATCACACAGTGCGGGGATGAAGGAAAGAGCGGGAAGACAAAGATCTCACATCCCTCTCTTTTCCTCTCAATCCCTTGTTCTCCCTTTCTGTGTGTTTATGCCTCTCCCTGAAGGGATTAAGGTTAACATGCTGGCCTATCCTCAGTTTCCCTGCACAGGCCGGGCTTTTATCTCTGCCTCCTCCCTTCTCCTTCCATCCATCCCTCCTTCACTCCCATCATCCCTCTTTCCTGTCATCCCACTCCATCACCAGTGTAATTTGGTATTCGCTTGTTTAGCTCGGTAATACGACAGCACAAATCTGCAGCGTCTCCCTCTGCATCTCTTATCTCCTGTGCCTAACGAGTAGCGATAAGCCTGTTTTTATTACCCTCCCTGACCTCTTATACAAATCTGTGCACACACAGGCACGCACACGGCATGTGCACACACACCTACACAAGTTTTTACTACACTTGAAACCAACCTTAAAAATTTAGAAATGTTCATCTCTTCCAGAGTGCAGTAGATCCACTGGAGAAAAGGTTGAGATATACATGTGGTTGGTCTTGGCTTAAGAGATTATCAGGCCACTGGTCTCTAGAAAAACAATCCTACTGTAGCTGATGATAAAATTCATTCCTAATGGGTTAGCTTGACTTTTTAAAAAGGGACATTTGACTAAAATATCCAAAGCCGGAGGCGTCCTGTTGGCTCAGTGGGCCGCAGCCTTGGCCATGTGGCGGTGACGGAATTGTCCCGCTTGTGAATTTCGCTGTGTGTTGTCTTCCCCTCCCTTTCCTCCCTCACATCTTTCAAGGCACTCACCCGTATGCTTTTCAGTAAAGTGAGAAACGTCTATTTAATTATAGAAATCCACAGTGTTTGATCACCTCACCAACATTAATGTCTTTGAAGGAGCAAACTTTTTTTTATTATTTAGAATTCCCTTTTAATATTGACAAGTTTTCTCTTTGTTGTTTTTAAGATGTCAGTGGAAATGTAAGATTCAGCAGAGGTTCGCCCTTAATGCCAAGTTTGAATGTAATGAGACAAACCGGTTTCAGTTGAAATTTGAGCCTTTTGAACTCAGCTGAGACACAGGCTACAGTACCCCCCAGCATAGAAAAACACAAGGCTACCATGGTCACTGCAGAGTGCCTGGAGATGAGATTAGTACTGAATGACTTGATGGCCTCTGAAAGAGATTAAGATAAAGAACAGTACATGTAATCTCATTGCTCACTAAGAGAAAAGAGAAATCCTAGCCTTTAGATTCAGAGGTTAACATGGTAAAACATGCACCCTATCCATCTATTGACGCATCCATTCAGGTTGAGCTGTGTGGACACCTGCCGAACGCTCTGGTAATACAGTAACCCAATAACCAACCGCATAGATAACTGCACAGAATGGAGGGGAAGACAGGAGTGAGTGAAAGAAGGCAGAAAAAGAGAAAGAGGAAAAACAAAAGGTAGAAAAAAAGAGAGCAAAGTAAAGCTTGTGGCTAACACTGACAGGGTAGATACATGAGCTGCAGGCCTAAGCACACACACTTAAATTATTCACCATCAATGCAAGTGCTACAGTGTTGAGTGCTACAGCTACCTCTGACATTAATTTTATGGCAGTTGAAGACCTGCTACACCCACTACCACAACCACCGTTGGCATAACTGTCGTTTACTATTCACTGCACTCATGACAATTCATTTCAGCACAAAACAAATCAGATCAAATTGATTGTGCTTGTTCGGACAACACGGCAAGCTGAACGTCTCAGAGGGTACAGACTCTACCGATCTGACTGAAGGAAACGATAACTGAATTTTGTTAGTGTGCGTGCGTTTCATGCTGTTGCCAGGGTTTTGGGTTTGGGCAGATCTGTGATGTTGGTCATTTCTAATCTACTGTGATTCCAGAGCTCAATTTTGTGCATTTCAACTGTCTGAGGATTAAATTCATGTCACTGACACTGAGTTTGGGTGTACATACTGAGAGTGTGCGTGTGAGGGTGTATGCAAGTGTGTGTGTTGCATTTTGACATTTTAAAAAGCTGTGTGGTGGTAATGTGAAAACTCTGTATGGGGTGTGTGTGTGGCGCTGCTCTCCCTCTCTGGGGAGACAGTGTGTTCCCTGCCACAGTGCATCAAAGCACACTCAGTTGCCTTGGGAGAAGGCAGGGACTCTCTCTCTCTCTCTCTCTCTCCATGCCTCCGTCATCCCCTCCCCTCCATCTTCCTCTCTTTCTTTCTCTCTCTGACAAGGTCGCTGTTCGCCTCTTGCTGTCTCCCCGCCAATATTTACAGTCCACTTTGCACTGGCACTAAGGTGGTCGGCTGCAGCCAGCAGAGAAAGCGGGGTTGCATTAGTCAAATGTAGGTGTCCACTCAGGACATGAATGATCTGTCTACAAGCAGCACACTGTTTCTCCTTC
Source organism: Maccullochella peelii (assembly GCA_002120245.1). Taxonomy (NCBI): domain Eukaryota; kingdom Metazoa; phylum Chordata; class Actinopteri; order Centrarchiformes; family Percichthyidae; genus Maccullochella; species Maccullochella peelii. Next base: position 3,028 of record LKNJ01005843.1, read on the forward strand.
TTTCACTCTCTCTCTCTCTCTCTCTCTCTCTCACACACACACACACACACACACACAGAACAGGTAAAGCTGGAAACAGAAAGCAGATACTTAACAGAAGAGTAACAAGCGCTCAAAAAGCACAGGTCAGACTGTCATCACATCCATGGGAGCACATTAAATGTCTAAACCTGTTTCAGGACTTAACACATTAAACTAATTATGATACATTACACCACTGTCTCAAAATTAAAGTGGTGATATTAAAATGCTACATGTTTTATATTTAACATAATGATGATAATGCTGAATACTTGTAATGATAATAACACCAATTATTCATTATTCTATTTTCTGATTCTAATGCTCTGATACAGAACATTACCTCTAGGAATACATTTAAATGGTACAATCTCTTATCTAAATGTACTAAACCAAGATTAACATTTTAAAGGTTTGATTACATTACTAATGTTTGTAAAACACAACAGTAAAATAGGTCTATCATTTCAAGTATGATCAATTGACAAACACACAAAATGCTGTTTTTATCATCAAGAGAAACTCTTCACTGAGGGCTGGAAGATATTGTTGAATGCATTAACACAATACTGTGTTTACAATATTAATAAAGTGGCCTAAAATGTATGCAAAAATCACATCACAAAACAAACTGTTGTTCAATGAAATTAATTGTGTTATACTGTTGTGTATTACATCAGAGGACTAAACTCTCTATACATGTTTAAAAAAAAAAGGTAAATGACTAAGTTCATTTTTAATCACAACTGATTTGGAATAATTAATTTTTACAATAGAATTTTGTAAAAGAATAAATCATCATATAGTCACACTACTATTCCACTGAAAGTTAATAAATCATAAAATGTATTTTTTTTCCCCAGCCCTAAAAAAATTAAGTTTAAAGGAATAGTTAGACATTTTCAGAATTTGCTTTCTTGCTGATAGTTAGATGAAGAGATTGATACCACTCTCATGTCTGTGTGTTATGGAGCTGGAGCAGGGTGGCGATTAGCTTAGCTTAGCATAACGAATGGAAGCGGCAGGAAACAGCTACCCTGGCTCTGTCAGAAAGTTTAAAAAAATGTGACTACACCTCTAAAGCTCACTAATTAACATAAAGAATCTAATTTGTTTAATCTGTACAAAACCCGGAAATTTAAACTATTTCTTGATGTATTTCTATTTCTTGTCCAACCAGCACTTCAGAGCAGCATCTGGTTACAACACTCTGGGAAGTTACAACACTCTGGGAAGTCACCATGCCCAGTCAAGAAAAAACACAAACTGTCATTTTAACATTTGTGTTTTGTCAAACAAAACAAGATATAATGTGTTAATCATTGAGCTTCAGATGGATTTTTCCATCTTAGAGAGAGCCTGTTTCTCCCTGCTTCTCTATGATAAGATAAGCTAATCACATCTTGCTTCTATAGCTCCGTACAGACTTGAAATGTGTATGATCTTCTCATCTAAGTCTCTGCAAGAAAGCGAATAAGCGTATTTCCCAAAATGTCAAACTAGTACTCTAAGACTGAAAGTGAGAAATAGAAATTCAAAGGGCCTTTCACATAGCAGCAGGTGTCCTACATTTTCAATTCAAGTGTAACACGCAAGAAAATGTGTTTGTATGTAAACCTGAAAGTAATCAGGATATTGCGGGAATCTCTTAGATCACACTGACAGATTATAATTTAAAATGAGGTAACTAGCAGCTGTAATGGAAACTGACTTTGGAAGGTAACCTACCCACCTGGGTAAACAGTTTACAGTAAATGTTTCATTCGGAGAATATCCAGCCACCTATTTTACCTCACAATGCCTTTAGGCTTCCCATCCATCTTCTTGCCCTGCTTTTTCCCCCCACACACGTGACTCTCTCTTCCTCTACCAGTGTCACTGCGGCCTTGAGGCCAGGCAGTCAGGAGCAGCTGGTATGTTTACCTGCCCTCCTAACCACTGCTAACCTCTGGCTAGAAGGAACTCTCACCTCATTACCCACCACTCAGCCACACATACAACCTCAAACTCGGCTATCCTCTTAGATTTCTCCCCTACAGCCAGGATGCCACACTGTAATAGCCTCTGTGTACTGCAATCTATTCAGCAGCCTACTGTGCAGAAATGTAAGATATAATGAGAAGGGGAAAAAATAACGTCTAGGACTTGGCTACCACTCCTTGCCTCCCTCTTTCTCTAAAGCGTGGAGAGTCAGTTCGTTCATTTCTCTCAACTCTCACCGACTCACAAGAGAGTGCTCTTCATGTCGCCCTCCTACCAAGTTCCTCACACAGACTGCCAGAAAGGAAACAACGCACAGCGGAAGAGACAGAGATGGTGGAGGAGGGAAGAGTGTGTAGAACATATAGGAAAGAATATGGAGAACTGAGAGAATAGAAGATTCAAGCTGGAAGGTGGAGAAGTAGACGTTGAAGATGTGTAGGTGGGAAAGGATTCGATGAAGAAGAGAAAAAGTATGCTGCACACGAAAAGTTCCAAATGTCCCACTCTTTCTGCTTGATAACATATCAAATTAATGGTCCCTGTTCAGAATTTGTTGTGGGTTTTTTGTTGGGATAATGATTTCCTGTGTGATTTCCTGAAGTGTTGTTTACTGTGTTTGTACCTGCTGTATTGTTGACGCCAAAGTAGGCAGCCTAAGAGAGCCTCACACGGAGTCCTGAGAGTGCCATAGCAGTAATAGGCCCCATCTCTCCCTCAAACTGCCTCTCATCAGCTACTGATTAATGACACACAGAGCCATAATGGCCTTGCGTGCTCTCTACATTCATTCACTTTCCTCTTCATCCTATGCCCCTGGAGAGAAACCACAACAATGCGATCTGTCGAGACACCCAAAAACTATGCACTCGCCAAACTCAAATTCAAACGCTCATTAAGAAAGACGTTTCCTCCATTGCCATTCAGTTATGCATTGCCACTGGGAGCGGGTGGACAGAAACAATAGCATACAGAAGAGATGGGAAGGTGGAGAAGAAAGCATTCAGACTTCAATTTATTTGTATGGGAATAAAGAATGGTTTCATTAGTGTTTAAATGTGGTTGATTGGCTACTTGGCATAGAGTGCAAGGTGTACACACACACACACATTCACTACACTACACTGCGCCTTTGGATATAAATCTGTGGGAAAAAAACAAACTGTTGTTGGTAACCAAAAATGTGTACCTCCTTTGATTTCTGCAACTGTTGTGCATGTGTCACAATTCTCAAAGGTCATCATGGTGTCTGTCATACAGCTCTGTCAACAATAAATCACACTACAGCACTGCTGTAACTCACTGGCCAGTGTCTTTGAAGTGCAAATACAAACATATAAATGTGAGCATGCATGCTGGCAGGCACACACGTGGCCTTGCACGAGCAGAAAAGCACAAGTGCACACAGACATCAACATCCAAACTGACGCACTTTCTAATGCATGCGCATAGATGCAAATATTCACATTAACGGACACGCTTCAACCCTCACATGTCACGGATGAAAGATAGCAAACTGCCGTACATACATCAAACGACATTACACGAAGTAGCCGCCGTTAAAAACCCTCGCAGCATCAATAATAAATAAATCTACATTCTCATCCTCCACCGTGTATTGAATGCACTGAAGGCAATGCCACTGATTTCCATTGTTCCAAACCAAAAAACGGTTGCAGGCGCAAGTTAGTTATTTGAAATGCTCTTTCATGCAATATTCATCTGAATGTTCAGATCTTACCAAAATCCTCAATCTCCTCCACCTTTCATTTTTGCCTGTTCACATCCTCCCGCCCTCCCATCTGTGTGGGGGCATCTGTTTATCAGCGAGTGTGTTCATGTTTGTGTGTTTCACAGCAGCAGTATTTATGTTCAGCATTTGAGAGTGTGTGAGGTAATCAATAGTGTTTCAGTGAAGGACACTTGGGAGCAGATTGGAACCCAAATCCAAGTCGGCATGAAAGACAACATGACAGAAACACTTGCTGCTTGACCTGAAGGGGCTCAGTGTGACATCTACCCTGACTCTTGTCAATAGCGCACAAACACACACACACACGCGCGCTTCGACACGCCTGTGAACCAATAGGGGTCTCGTCAAATATAGTTAAAACCATTTACACACTGCTACATCAAAGTAGGAAAACTAATGAGTTATTGACCGATCATACACACACACCATATATTGCACATCGCAATGCATCCATTCCACGCATAACGGACGTGACCAGAGTCCTTGTCACAACTAAGCAGAGTCTGTTATAATGAGAGTGTGTGTACGCGTGCATGTCTGCCTATTTGTGTGTGTCTGTGTGTGCGTGCATGCATGTGCTGGACTCACTGTGTGTACACAAGTCATTATTAGAGGTTTAGTGTGTGCTCACTAGTCAGTCAGGCTCCAGTCAGAGGAGTCAGCTTAAGGGCTCATAGCAGCTCCCTGAGGAGACACTAAATACCATCAGCCGTTTAAATCCATCCATGACCATTTTAAATATGCAGCGCACACTCACTCCATTTTTAATAAGGGCTCTGAGCAAGACAGAGGGAGAAAAAAAGGACAGAGAAGAGACAGAGAAAGACCGAAAGACAGAGAGAGAAAGAGGGGGGCAAGACTGAAGGAGAGGGAGGGGGAGGAATATGAGGGGAAAGGAGGAGAGCAGAGTCTGTTGCATTGATTTCTTGGCAGTTTGGCACCGGCCCTGATTCGCCTGGAAAAGCCACAGATGTGTCAGAGCCAGTTAGGCACAGCAGAAGAGAGGGAACACGCATACACACCCAACTCAGTCACATGCATGTACACACACACACACACACACACACAAACAAATGCTCATAAATAGAGAGAATACACCGCGTGCACTCAAAGTGTGTGTGGATTACAAAAGCACCTGTGTGAAAGGAGCAAGTGAAAGCCAGGGATGATGCAAGGGGGTTTTGATGCCTTTCTGAGGAAAACCAGGCATTGCTCTCTGAAGGCAGTCAAAAATAGACACTATTACACACACCTAGATGGGCAGTAAATTTCTTCTTAATCCCTAGCTTAACTTAGCTCGAAAACCTGTCTGCTCTGCTCAGCTTTCAAAGCACACCTGACTGTGTGCGGGTGCATGCACGGCCCAGTGGAACAGCAGGGAACAGTCGGATGTACATTTTGATCTAAGGGCGGATGAGACATTAGGATCAAAGTCGGGGACTGGGGAGAATCAACTGATTTTAGCTCTAAATCCATGAGCAACCTCCAGACAGACTACCTGATTAGCTAGGCATTTGCGACCTATATCCAGCATGAGCGAAGTGATGGGAATATTGATGATAAAGCCTGGGGCAGAACCGGTGCAGAATTGTATCTAGGACCTCTAGGTAGCTTAAAATGGCACAAACTAATGTCAAGTTTAAGGGTTTGATTTCCATTGGGGTCACACCTATGCACCTAGGAAGACGCTTCCATCAAATATTTGTTGGATATATTAATACAAAAGAGAAATATTGGCAAATAATTGACATTTATTTAATAAGAAAAGAAAAACTAGCACTTTTATGTTTTTGGTATGGGGCCTAAAGAGTAGACTAGTCTTTGACCGAGTTTATCATGTTTCATTGTGGGTTTTTTTTTCCTTAAGTAAACAGTTGAAATTAGAGCTGCAACTATTATTTTGACTATAACTTATGACTGATTAATTTGCCAATTATTTTCTTGATTAATTGATTCATCTTTGGCCTATAAAATGGAAAAAAATGGTCACATTCATTATTTTCCTAAAGCCCAAGGTATTGTCTCCAAATTGCTTGTTTTGTCCGACCAACTGCCCCAAAACCAAAGAAAGTTTGTTATCACATGAAGAAAAGCAAAAAATCTCCACAATTGAGAGAGTGATCGACTAATCAATTAATCAACAAATTGTTTCAGCTCTAGTTGAAATTAATAACATGGAGTTTTATTGAAGAACGTGTCACCATAGGCTTGGATTCAACAGCTCAAGTGGTCGTTTTCTAGTTTCAAGAAATAGAAGAAGCTATACAGAAGCCATGTGTATATCTATCTTCCATAGACATTCATTTACTTGCTTTTTCACTGCCTATTGAATGAAAGAAAAACGACAGGTGCAAGGTGCACCTGTGTGTGAAACACTTAACCATTTCAGTAGATCCTATATGTCAAGAGCTGTTCACTCTCAGTATAATAGAACAGTGGCTTGCTTAACACCATTTCCTGCTTTGGACAAACACACACATACACCTATGCAGCTCAGTCCCTTTTGTTCAGGATGACAGGTGTGTCACAGCAGCGTGGCAGGAACCTGATGATCCCACCCGACAGACTGAATGAATGGTTAGTCAGCTAGCCGGCTGACTCACTGACCGAGAGGATAAGGGCTCACTCACCGTCCCGCTGGCTGCATTGTGTATATGCAGGTCTATTCTCAAAAGAAGAAGGGTGAATGTGTCACTCAGTTCACACAGATACATGTGGAGATGCTCAGACACACAGACACCCCGACACTCAAAATGTAGATTAGACATGGTATGTTTATTACCCTCTGTGCCACAGACGAAACCGGTCCCGAGACCTCCGTTCATTTGGCTGTCAGTAAAGAAACAATAGGACAGTCACACTTTCTTTTACGCGCCACTCTGGAATGTTAATCACCACAGAAACCCATTATCTTCACATCCTCTCGTTCCCTCCCTCCATTTGTCTTCCTCTCCTTTTAAAACCTGACAAACTCATTGCTCGTTACTAGAAAGTACCATTGTTTCATTGAGCGCACATGTAGAGGGAGACAGAGACATGAGGCAGAGGAGATAAGAGGAGAGGCAGCGGAGGGGGGAGGCCTGCCTGACTGCTGACATAAATTGGGGATCATAAAAAGTCTTTCCAGAATTAATCTGCGAAGAATGAATAAAGTGAAGTACCGCGGGGAGAGGTGTGTTTAAGTGTGTGTGTGTGTGTGTGTGTGTGTGTGTGTGTGTGTGTGTGTGTGTGTGTAGAAGAGTAGGGGGTTCTTCTTGAATCCATAATGAAGACACAAGAATGGAAAGAAACATGAAACACACGACTTTCAAATGTATTCATAAAGTTCGATAATCTAGGTTCATGAGTATGTGTGTGGGCATTTATTTCAATAAGTGTGTGTGCAGTAGAGCTATTGTACTATACAGTATATGCTCTATGTGTGTGTGCCTGTGCGCGTTTGTGGGGGGGTGTCTGAGCCTCAGCTGTGACATACTAGTTGCCTCTCTCTGTGCTGCAGCGCCTACAGGAAGTGCCACATACATCATGAAATTTATGCATAAGGCTGAATGTCAAAACTGATACATAATTTTTGCAGTAAAATGTTAAAATGTCACCAACAAAAAGGCTCTGTGTCGACTGACCGCGGGCCTCGTATCGCCAGAGGATGTGCTGGCAGCCAGCAGTTGCCACACCAGCCGTCACACCAGAACTGAAGGGCCACAACTGTATTGTACGCAGTTGTGGCAGGAGTGGCAGAGTAGGCAACAAGGGGGATCGGGGGGACAAGGAGGGTAATGAAAGCAGATTTGAAGGAGAAGGGACTTTACTTTTGCATTTTTTCATAGGGACATTTGCAAAAAATGCAAAAGAACAGAAACAATCACCCCCTAACATAATATAATTTAATTAACATACAGTTTTACCCTTTTATTTCCCCTTAAGTAGCTTGAAGGCTTAAAAAAATCCACTGTTTGACCGTATCATATATTGTATATAACCCACCAGCTATTAAATGAAGCTATATAGGATGCAATTCTATAAATGAAAATTCATTCTGATATATTTGGTATCTTCGCATTTGAAATAATGTTTTGAGAGTTTGAACCATGTTTGGCTGCACAGCAAGAGTTTGACTGACCCACCCTTGGGGCAACAAGGTTCAAGACATCAAGTATTAAAAGCTTGGTTCACCCAAATGATGAAAAAACATTTTTTCTCTTACTTATGGTATCGTATATAGCCAAGAAGATAGTTTGGGATTTTTTTGACCACATTCTGTTATATCCATCTCAGATTTCTACTGCAACTCAAATACAATAGAGGTGGATGGCATTTCATCTGTGGAACTCACAGCACTGTGGCCCCATTTACACTATGGTTACAACATGTGATCTGTATCTGCATACGTACACAAGGTATTAATAAGTGTTCTTGTTATCAGTATTGTGCCTGCACTGTGATTGGATCTCTATATACAAATTAGTTAGGTGGAATTGGACTTAATTTTTTCATTTTTAAATCACTTTTTGCGAGGGAAGACTTTATAGCTACAGCAGCTGCTTGTAGCTTTTGTCGGGTTTGCTTAATATTGCAGGAACACGGACGTATTAAGGAGAACCGTGTTCAAAGATGTCACCCCATGCATTCCTATGAAAGTTACTCACTGGGCACATATGCTGAAAAAGTCTCTGCGGGTTTTTATTCATTCATTCAGATTCTATTGCATTCTGGTGTAATCCGTCAAAATGGGGTCTGAAAAATGACATTCAAAGAATCAACAGCAACGTGTCTTTCCAGAATCAGTGTCCCTGTTACTCTGGATAATCTGCAGACAACACTGTTTTTATTGGGACTATTTATTTAATTGAACGTAGTTCATAGGGACTAATTATTCCATGGAAAGTGGTTACATTGAAATCCCTCAAAGCCTAAACTATCTGCATGGCTGGATACCACGAGGGGTATGTGACAAAATGTTTTTTTGTTATTGGGGTGAACTTACTCTTTAACATTTTCTAATATGTACTTCATTGTCTTCACCACTACTTTATACTCATTACACCGAAAGGCAAGAAAAAAAAAATACAAGCACACACACAGAGGGAATGTGAGGACAGGAGGAAGAAGGGAATAGAGAGAATAAGTAGCCAGTGATGCAGATATATGGCTTTAACTCTTCCTCCAAGGCAGGAGACCACCAGCTGAGCTCCCCAAATAAAAAAAACTACACTATTAATATCTATGTGGAGAGCTGGCATCAAGTATTTTCAACAACGCATGCACCAAGACACACCGAAAGTGGGTGTGCATACACATACACAAAAACTCCACCAATATCAGGCAGCAACAGTTATATAACAGAAGTTTGATATTCTTGCATTTTAAAGTGCTAAGTTTGTGCTTATGACCTTTAAGGTTGAAGGGGTGAGTAATGAGGAGCGGTACGGTTCAGCCAGGCCTGCCTGAGAGGCTGCTGAATGAAGGACAGGGATGGAGGGATGGATGAGGGAAAGAGATGGAGAGAGAGAAAGTAAGAAAGAAGAAAAATGAAGGCACTGTCATCTCATTTCTCCTCCCTCCAGCTCCCCCAGCTGTTGTTCTTTCTCCCCCTTGCAATCACTTTTCATTGTCACTCATCCCTCCAATCACCCCTAACCACTTGTGCTGCCCTCCCCCTCCGCTGCCCTCCCCTCCCCTCCCTCACTTGCTCTCCCCCTGCTTTTCTTTCCCTCTCTTTCTCCATCCACACAAATGACTCAGTGAAACAGGTCAAGTGTTACAAAATTCCCCCTGCAGCTCAACCTGCCTAATACAAGGCCTGGCTCATTGCACCAAGACACTGAGGGGAGACTCACACACACACACACACACACACACACACACACAGAGCTACCACCAACACACAATTAATAAAAGCCCATAAAATATCTAAAACATTTACATATTTATCCATTGTGTACATGCATGCCAACTCCATATTTATCTTTTTTATCCAATTTGTTTTTACTCTATTATTAAAATAAAAGATGTCAAAAACAAATTTCCATTGCTTGTGATGAACAGTCTTTCAGAATCTACATGGAAAACAACAAGTGCATGAAAATACGCATGTTTCTTCCTAAACTAAAAAAAAAAAAAGAAAAACATCACATTCATATCCTATCAATAGAAATCATTGAAGATTTTCAGTTTATCGTGATCGTAAACTGAATATCTTTGAGTTTTGAACTGCTAGTTGAAAAAAAAACGAGCAGTTTGAACACATCAACTTGGGCTTTTGGTGTGATACTGTGATAAGCATTTTTCAATATTTTCTGACATTTTATAGACTACATGATAAAAAAATAATAATCTGCAGATTAATCAGTAATGAGAATAATCATCAGTTGCAGCCCTACATATTAATACTACAGTAAAGTATAAAAACCGGGAAGAAGCCACACACTGTCTTAGTCTCTTTCTACCTCTCCCACCTATCCACACTAATGAATAGCAATTGGGCGACAGAAAACCCTGAAGCACTAGAGTAAAAGTGGTATTAAGAGGAGGACAGCAGAATAAAAGGCCTTAAAATAGGATAAATGACCAGGAAAAACTAAAGACAACACACACACACTTTAACACACCCAGACACACACCAGGTCTACCATACCTGGTGCTAGACAGTACTGTATGTAAGTGGGTTTGCTCTGCAGGCAGAGTGTGATATAGAAATGTAACAGCTACATATATCAGGAAGGTGGGGACCTATGGAGGATAAATGACCTGTGAGCAGTACCTGGACAGTGTGTGTAATACACAGATAAATAACTGGGAACTGGGAGCCATATGAGACACACAGACTCCCGGAGAGTAAACCGCCGCACAAACACAAGACGATAAAGAGACCAGAAACATTAAGATTGGACCAGAGCACGCACTTGTTTATGAAAGTGTTGTTTGTCTCAATCCCCCGGGAATGACGGTCGTTTGGGAGGGTAATGACTTAGGAAAACTGAAATGTACTGGAACATAAATTAATCAAAATGTGAGACCTGCATTCACGCACCATGTGAGTGCTCAGTGCCATCTATTTTTGCTGTTCATACCCACAACAAAGAAGTTCCAGCTATTACACACAGTGAACAGAGCATAATTCTGCATCAATGCTCCTGTTGAAGGCAGGTTGGTCAGCTCAGAGGTCTGAGGCTGGGATGAACCGGTTATTACTGTCAAGGTGGCAAAGATCACATCCATGTTTTGTGAGAGCGATAATCGACTCGCGTTTATAAACATTTCACGTAGAGCCCCTGTGATGCCAAATGCCAAATTTGAATAACATTTAATTTCCTCCTCTAAGATAAGACCTCTTGTCCATTCAAGACTATTTTATTCTATCTATGCCCCTAAGCTGACAGTTAAACGGACAGGGTATGGTGCTGCGTGGCTGTGCTTCACATGGCAATGCAGAGCTATTTTCTAAACTCTCCCTCGCACTCTCTTTCTCACATTATACACTTTAGTGCACTTCAACTGTGAGTCGGGCTGTTACCCATGATGCACGGCTGTGGGGCTGAGTGACAGGTGACGTAGAAATCACTGAGGACCCTGAAGGAGACAAGGGGTTAACAGGGGGCCAAAGACATACAGCCCCCAGCAGGTGCTACAGGTGCCTCTACATGACGCGCAGACACACAAACACATGTTAACACACTCAGACACAAGTAAAGGACAGTGTCTGAAAGCTGTCACTACCAAAAGACTTAACAGCTTGGAGCAGTTTGATGTCGTGCATACAGATTTCTGTTTCTTGGAGCAATAATTAATGGGTTAAATCATAAATAATAAATTTCCCTTTTAAAATTATGCCTCTGGGTTCAATGGTAAGTGATTGGAGTTGTGTTGGAAATGAGAAAAAAGGATGTGGAATGATTAGAGAGGATTTTACACCCCAGGATTGGTTGGACAGTGTTGGATGTAGTAATACAAAGACACACATACAGAGCTGGTCACACACACACCATTCTTTAACAGATTCACAATGCTCTAACATTTAGTCCGCAGCTGGAGATAAGATAGGAGCGTCAGAAAAGAGGATGGGGCAGAAGAAGTGATTACAGGACTGATGTCTAGATAAGATGACAGACAGATGAATGGGGAGGCAGTCTGTGGATATAAAGGAGGAGCTGACACATGCACATGAGCAGACAAAGACACACACAATTTTATGAAGTTCTGACAGTCCTCTACTCACTATGGCTGTTATTTAATGTCAAACAAAGAAAGCAGAGAAGACTTGAACCCTACAGGGGAACCGGCCAGTGCAGATAACATCACTCTGGACTGCTGAGCACACAGTCCAGTCCGCTCCATCACTTCACTATACTGTATGTACCAGCAAACACAGGAAGCCCATAAATGATTAAATATTATGGTTTATCAACATTCAGTGGAATTTGAATGGGATTTTACAAATGTATCTTGTCCAAAAAAATACCACGTAAATGACAGTATTGAGCTGTCAAGGTGTGAAATTATGCAGGGTTTTTTGGTATTTTTTTACATTTTAACGTCATGACACACTTTCTGTACAGTTTATTCATAGTAACCGGTACCTCAAAATGTATATAGGTACATGTATAAATAATACATACAATAAACATGGTATTATAATAAAGTATATAGTCTTTTATATGTGTGTGCAGTATACAAAAAATACACACACCATAAAATAATGATACAATGTTATGAACTATATGTATATAAATGTTAGATATGTTACTACTACTTAAACTACATATATTTAACTATATATGACTATATATAAATATATAATTCATTTTCTCTATATCGGTATCTATATCTATATGTATACACAAACAGGAATACACACATACACGTATATTTACTTTAGGATTTTAGGATTTACTTAAGTTTGATCTCCTCTTGTGAAAAATGTAATTAAAAACATATTAGTTCTTGGCGTTTCTGTGTTTAGTTTTGTTTGATGTAATGTATAATAGAGTTATGGAACAGTGTTCATTGCATTAAACATTGATTTAGATATAATTTTGCCTACATTTTTCATATGGTCAAAAACATCAGAAAATATTCTTATTAATATCATGACAGTGATTTCAGCCATTTCGTCCTAAACGCATACACAATGGTAATGAGCACACAGACTAGTGTAATGTAATATGATATAGTTATATACTGATGCGATTTCGAAACATCTTCTGAGGAAAAACAAACAGAGCAGCACAAACATTAGTTGTTCAACAGCACATGGAAAACATTTGTGCTAAACTCCCACACAGAAAAAAACCCCCAACATACATTTGCATGCACATTGCGTACTGTCAGGCAGGCAAACATCTATACTGCAGTTACATCCACAAATTAACATGAACACAATCATCCACCATTTACTACGGACTTGGCAGTCCCCAGAAGACTATTTCAAGTTCCTAAGACCAAATATTTGCAGACTTATTTCATTTTTATCTCCATATTCATCTCTAGTTCTGTACGTTTATATCTGAAGTTATGCAGACGTGCATGTGCCAGTGCGTGCATGTACTTTGTAAGAGCTGCCTGTTGAGACGGTGAATTAAACAGCAAGTGCATTTGATCTGCAAAGCACTCCAGGGCAAATACACAAAATGAGAGACACACACACATGCACACACACACACAGGCTTGCATACAGCATCAAAATCATTTCCGTCACAGAATCTATTCTTAGGAGCAGCAACAAACCATTCTTTCCCTGATATAAATCTCTTTTATTCATACCCACACAGTCATGCGCGCGCGCGCGCGCACACACACACGCGCGCGCGCGCGCNGTTATATAAATATTCTTTAAGTTACAGCTAGCGCGTGCTATAGCTTTGAAATATTGATGCTTGGCCTCAAACCGTAAGCAAGAACCAGAAATAAACAAAAGAATACGAGAACCTACCCTGCTCCTGACACATAGCAAACACACACACACACACACACATGGTTTATAAGGTCAATGTGTTTTTTCAGTGGTTTACAGGAACCCACCTTTCCCAACATCCTGTCAACTTAAAAATCATGTCAAAAATTTTCATTTGGTCTGCAGAAGACAAATCTCACTTCAAAAACATAATTTCACTTTCAGATCATACATATATTGAATTTGTGACATTTCACAGGCTTATGGGGTCAGGACCAAATTGTGGTATATGGGGACAACTGAGTTTATGAAGCCTGTTTACATACAACACACAAACCTAGCCACTTACTGGTTTAAGGGAACTGACAAACATTACAAGGGCTATACAAACATAATATTATATTTAATGTCTTAAAACCCACCGCTGGGTCCTTGGGTGTGGGGTGGGATGTACTGGTAGCTACACTAGCATTTACGCACAATCCAGTGATAGGTTCTTGTACACAAACATGAGTAAAATGAACGCAAATGGAGCCAGGACCTCCATTTCTTTTTCTGTGTAAGGCCAACCCCTGGCAGTCCCCCTCACAGTCGAAAGCATATTGATCAGTTCCATCAAAGGCAGCTGCTCCATTGCTGACTGTAAGCTCTGCAGCAGGTAGTAAAGAGGGCCCAATACATTACCGGTGCTCAGCTCCCTGCCAATGAGGGCCTCTATCACAACAAGCGATGTCTGTGAGCTGTGAGGTTTCCTCACACCCCAGTGATGGACTGTTTGCCCCCATCATCTAGGAGGCTGTACAGGAGTCTCTGCACCCATACCAGTAGGTTCAGGAACAGCTTTTTTCCTTCATCTGTCGCCCTGCTGAACTCAGAATTAAACATGATGATGTCTTATTCTATATTACACTTATAGGATAAATTTGACATGGCAACCTTCACCTCAATTTCCTGGTATAGTTTCCTTCCACTTTGATGGATATTGGCCTTTCAGGAGAGTTTATCCGAGTTCTGATGGTAGATTATCTAACCCGCTTCCATATCATAAGAAAAAAAAACTTTCATGATCTTTAAGCATAACACTTATTCTTTCATGAGGCAGAACATTGAACATCTCCCTGTACCCGATTGTGATGTTTGGTAGTGTATCCTTATCCTTAATCCAGTACGGAATGCATTTATGAGCAATAAGAAGGTTGTCTAGAAGTTTGTAGTGATTGTGAGGGAATGAGACTTCCTTGGAGGGTAAAGCCTAGTATAAATAGCCCTGGGTTTTTTCTGATGGTGGTCTTGAAGATACCACTCAATTCCTGAGTAATGTTGCTCCAGTATCAACCAATTTCTACACTCCCAAAAATAGTAAAAGTGAGGGCCAAGATCTGTTTTACATTTATTGCAAATGGGAGAGATGAGCAGGGATATTCTGTGAACATTTACAGGAGCCATGTGACGCCTATGCAAGATTTTACATTTTATCTCCGCAAGTCTGTTACGTCAGTTAAAGTGTACTTTAAACTAATCACTTACATGCTAATTTTCTATAAATATTTAGTTACAATATGCTGTTTAATATCTTCATTGAGATGTAGGTAGTAGGTAGATTTTACCTGCCACTTCCTTAAGTTTTGTTAGCCTACAAAAAGAGAAGATGACAAATAAGGCAATCAGTTGTGTTTTAATGTCTTCATTAAGGGGGAAAGATGCAATGAAAACAGTAGCTGTCGTAGAGAGATCAGGTTTGATTAACAGTTTACAACTGTTGTGATACATGTTTGAGTAACTTGACTTGAGTAAAGAAGCATGCAACTGAAATCAACTTGAGAGTTATTTACTAAAAACAATAACAAGATCAAAAACTTGTAATAGACAGGTTTGGTCACTTGGACTAAAACATATAAATTAAAATGATGGCATCGTTTTGTGCGCGTGCTGCTTAGTTCACAGGTGCCATTCTCTGCCTCTCCCTGTTTAGTTTCTAGTTCACAGCTGCCTGCACAACTCTTGGTTGATGAATTTGTGCACAAGGACAAAGGAGTAGCAGTTAATATCTGCGTATGTGACATAATAAAATTTCCTCGTGAGCATGTTTTATGTCACGGGCAACATATGACAAGTCTGACAGCATAAAAAATCTTCAGCTGCAGTTGGAGAGTAAAACAGGTCATCTATACATAGTATTTTATAATGAAGGTACACATTGCCACTCAGTAATGGGAATAAAAAACATTCAACATACAACATTACAAGTGGAAGAGTGACAATGTGTGCTTAACAGGTTTAGTCCCTAGGACAAAAAAAATCTAAATTAATTTAAGTCAACTGACGCTTGAGGGTTAGCCCCTTGTTTCGAACAAAATCTCTAATGTTTTGGAATGTCCTGTTTTGTAAAGTTGGATGCTCACAAGTTTTGCATACATCACATTCCCTCTTAGATGCCAAGTGACCTTTCACAATGTGTGTTTTGAAGTGCCGCATGACAGCGTTGACTTCAGCTTTGGTCCATGGTCTTCTTGCAGATGTGGGTTTCCTTCTGCTAGCCACTGAAAACAAACAAGATGACAAAAGTGTTTTTAGTATGGCTGGTTACAATTTTTAAGTCAAGTGCATGCAGGACACCTTCTCAGGATAAACAAATGCAATAAATCTGTTCAACAGTATTGAGAACTAGGAAATTGGTGTTAAAGTTTTTTTTTTTAAATCTAGATATTATATACTACGGGCAAATTAAAATGACTTGACCATACCATTGTGTCCAGAGCTACGCCTGTCAGATTTAGTTGCTGAAGTTCCTTCAGGTGTGTCCACGTTTTTGTCTGAAAAGTATGTAACAGGAGAGAATAGTAGATGCATTTTATTGAAGGATAGTTATTTTTATATGATATATTGCATTATATATTAAGGGTGCTCCAATCAGGATTATTGGGGCTGATCACTGGAATCAGTATCGGCCGATACCAATCACGGGGCGTATTTTAAGCCTTCTATTTATCGTGTATTATTTATTTATTTAACTGTTCTTAACAGAGATGATAAAGTATCATGAATTGACAACTGTTCATTTATTGGCAGGCAACATATGCAACCAGGGTGGAAAATGTACTTTTTAAAATGTGAGCATCTACCAGCCACTGACAGATAAATGTTCAAATTTACCTTCGCCACTCAATAGTAAACCATTGTGTATAAAATCTATCAGCCACTTTCATATTTTGGCTGGTGCTAATTTCCATCCATGTGTGCAACATATTCCACTCTCTCTCTTAGAGACACAACTTAAACCGTAGCAGCCTATACTTGGTTACTGGGAGCAGCTTAGAGCTTAACAAATACAGCTTTCCTGTGGAATATAATAAATAACATTTTATAAAATAAAATTTTGAATAAATGCTAAATGTGCACAACACACCAGTGTGAGTGTGTATCTCACTCACCGACTCGAGTCACAATGCTTATCGGAATGCACAGATTTGATTGGCTGAGTAGCATCACGTGAGATGATTTACACATACAATTGGTCTGTGAGTTTCCTGGGCCGCTAAACCAAAGCCATAAAGAGCTAGCTAAGCTAGAAAAGCTGCACTGAAATAGAAACGCTCTATCAACAATCAATAATTCTCAATAATTTATCGGTTATATGTCTGCACCCTGATGATTGGTGCGAACATTGTGGAGCACACAAATTTCTAGCACCCGCTTCTGGACTGTGACAGACAGTTCAGATAACCTTGGCAGGGACAATTAACCCCCTTTAACTTCTCCTTGTGATTTGTGTGCGTGAGTGAATAAGGCGAGAATCTGCTCACTCTTCTTCAACTGTAGACCAAGCTTGTTTTCTGTTAACATGCATACCTTTGTGTAGTTTTCCAGTTTGTGTTCATAAAATTATTAGTGTCCTGTGTCATGTGAAATAAAGCATCCTCTTGGGACCGATACTCTGGCCGTAATACTTTTTTCCATAGTTGTTCAACCCAAAGCAGTGTCCCAGAGCTCCCTATCCTCACAGAGACCACCGATCAAACTATTTAGAACGACTATCAGCCATTAACGATCGGTGGCCAATCAATCGGAGCACACTTTGAATCTATATATTATTTACACACATCATTCTTACATACAGTGGGGCAAAAAAGTATTTAGTCAGCCACCAATTGTGCAAGTTCTC
>LKNJ01005844.1:0-10534 GCA_002120245.1 Maccullochella peelii
CGACCGGTTCCTCAGCTCCACCAGAGTCACAGCTCTCCATGATACGATGCCATTTATGATGTTATCTATCCAGTCACCACTATTTAACCTATGGTGGAAGTTCATGGGAAAGTCGTTTTTTACTGTGCTACACAGAATCTGAGTGTACTCATGTACTATATATTAAACCCCAACATAAAGTGTGTTAGTAAATCATTGGATTGCCAGGAGCTACCAGAACAGCAGTATGATCTTTGACGTCAATTGTCAAAGTCTCTGAACTGTATTGGAGGGACATCACATTCTAGATCCACCATGTAACTGCATACTGTGTATTCTGTGTTTTGAATATACATGTTTTTGTGTGCTCTTTGGAGAAATGACATTAAAGTATACTGAAAGCAACATTTTTGGCCAGTTTTGGTGCTTAAATTCATCAACACAAGCTTACAAATACACAGCCAACACATGCCCACAGGTTACGGGAGTTTCCTAAACCACATCCAGCAGACACAAATCAACATAAAACCAAAACAGCTAGGTTAAAGAGGCTAAAAAGCCATGTAGCTTTTGATTTTGGCACTGCGAGTGACCCCTTTCATATGACACTCCATGAATGGGTAGATTCCTGACACAAGGTAGTTGAACAGACCAAAATCTGTCAATGTAATGTATGTGGTGCATGTTGCACTTACCAAAGCTGAAACGGAGCGTTGCTGGGAACCTGCCGAGTCATGATTCCCTCTGTCTGACACCAATCACCACTACTGTCGCTGGAGACAAAGTTCAGCACTAAAGCCTTCCTATTCCCACAATTCCCACTGAAGCATTGCCAGATGTCAGCATAAATGCATGAGTGGTAGTTCATCTTAAAGCGAATGACCACCTGCAGTGATAAAACAACATCCACAATACAAAGAAGGTAGTTGTGCGGACGCTGACTTCACTTTATAGGCAAACAGTATTGATGGCATTGATATAAAATAGGCCAGAAAGTTTAGAGCTGTATTGAGAAACACTTTTAAAACCATTACAGGACACTTTAACCTTTTAAACGTGTCCTGTCAGAGTTAAATTATTATTCTTTAATTTAGCCAAATAAACTGCACTTGTAGATGTACATACCGTGACAGATCCGTTGGTGCTCGTCTCTTTTGGGTAATAAGTCATCACTGTCCCTAAGAAATGGGATGCCTGGCAGCTGCATGCAAGCAGCATCAACAGCAGCAGAGAGACGGACATGGTGAACAGTGACAGTCTCTCCACAGTAAATGAATACGAACACTCACATACAGACTCTTTATCTGTCTCTCTCTCTCTGTCTGTCTGAGTCAGGTCAGACAAGTAACCAGGAAGTGACATGGTATGAGGAAATATCTGCTGTCATGATTATGGGATCATGGTCAACCAGTACAGTAAATTAAACTGTTATTTTCTCATTTGTTATTTTCATTATAATTTAAAATAACAACACATACAAAAGCAGTACAACCTATCAACAATGAATTGAAATTGCTAAAGAAAAACAACCTATCCGATACATCTAAACAGGAACTTATCAAATGTCATATTATCAATGTTTTCTCTCTGTTCATTGCACATACTGTTTATACTCTGTACTTTTATAGTGTAGGTACTTGCTTTTTATTTTCTCTTGTCTTTAGGTTTCTCTTGTTTTATGTTCTCATGTCTATTGTTATGCACCAAAATACCAAGGCAAATTCCTTGTATGTGAAATCTTACTCTGCATCTAAACCACTATTGAAACAAGCTCCATTATCAGACACTACATGACTATTTTAGACGTCATCATCTGGGCTCCTGTATGAAATCCATAACTGGCTCATCTAGATGGACCAGTTCTTCACAAAGAGCTTGAGTGAAGCATCTGATGCAACATCTGATTATAGCATACAACCGATGCTATAAGTTATTTGACTAATACATTTTTTGACTCGGTGGTGGCGTGGGTGTTGGTGTATATATGATGCGTCGCTCTTTTGGCAATCCAAGCTAGCAGGGAACGTTCCCACAACACTGGTTTCTAATAAGTTCTAATAATGTTTAAAAGAAAACGTTTTAATCTGATGTTTAAGGAACATTTTGAGGCTGTTCATCATTTCAAATAATGTTCCTATAAGGTTAAATGTTAACATGACATAATGTCTTAACTGGAACATTCTTAGGATGTTTTGGGGGCGTTATTGAGGTAGCAGATTATAGAATGTTGTTGTATAAAACATTCCCACAATGTTACATGACAGCAACAATATAATAACTCCAGGCTCCCCCTGCCACTGACTGACACTGGGTCCAGAAACTTAGATGAAGGCCAGTAAATGTTGTAATATTTTGAGGGTAACGTTATCATTTCAATCCCCAGTGCAAACTACTTTTCAGTAATATTTTTTGTAATTGTCGTTGAGGTGTCACTTGTTTTTGGTGGTTGGATTTAATATAAATAGACACATAACAAGTACAAGACAGAAAAAAACATTTTCAAGACAACAGGAACCCGCTTTTGCATTCATACAGTCAAGTGTTTACACATGAGAGCTGATCATTAACAACCACATTCTGCTTGCACACTGTAAATCTGTAAACATAATTAAATGTTCAAAATAATGACCAGATTTGGAATCAAAGACCAGTATGATCATAAAACTAATCTGGAATATATATATATATGTTTTCCCACAAAAGGACAAAAATTAAATCTAAAATAAGCTTTATTATGAAATAATAACTTTGCACTTTTAAATTTGGCAGGCAACTGAAACCAAAATTTCCCCAGAGAGGTCAGTAAACGTTCACGGTGGAACAGCGGGGGTCGCCGTGGTTGTAGATTCCAGTTGCACACTACTCACGAGGCGAAGAGTGATGTATGACGGCAGGCCTTGTCTCACCAGTTCATCTCTAATCTGTAGAGAAAACAGGATCAGTGGTGCTGAGATATGATCACTATTTTTTCAGATATGATGCTTCTGTGTAAAGTATGAGATCGGGATTTGAGGAACTGAGATACATACAGATCATTTGAAACATATTGTGTGCTTGGTTTGTGCTCAAAACTATGAATAAAACAGAGATCCTTATCTCCCCTTTATGCTTCAGAGCTTTCACCTAGATTCACCCGCTCACTCTGTTTTAATCGAAACAGTGGCTTCTTCTAACTGTTCACCAACGAAACAGAATCGCTCACCAAAAGTCAAATGGCATGTTACGGAAAGTGGAACGCATCTGCCAGCACTGCAAAGTGTTTGATGCTCACTGGCTGCTTTAAAGCATCTCAAATTCACACTAATACGTCTTTGTACAAGCTTCCTCGTTTCATAAATTTAAACTGGCTGTATCATTTTAATCACTACATGAATCTTATATCATCAGTGGGTGAGTTTTCTCATTTTGACTGTTGAATGTCTATTTCTGTATGTGTCTGCCCTCTGTCTATCTACCTGTCCTATCAGAGGGCTGAATATTACATGAAATTGACTTTCAAATACCACACATTCACACGTAGCCTTGTTTATTCATGTATTTATTACAAATCCCACAGCACCACCAACATATAATTAAACCTGCAACTAGCCCCAGCAGATGCAGTAATCTGATGCTTTGACAGGATTTCTGATTGCATTAGAAGAGACTAACCTGTTGTATGACGGTATTCCTGATGTAGTCCTCAGACAGTGAGGACGAAGAGGAAATCTTCATTCTCAGACCGACGACAACTAGAAATACAGTGACTCAACATTAAAATACAGGCCAGAAGGATTCCAAAACTGAGTAGTACAGCCCTCTTAGGCAAGGTCTTCCATGTTAGGCGAAGTGCCATTGTTCTCACTTAGCCACCTCACTTGTCACTTAGCTATGTGATTACTGTGTGGAGTGAAATATCACCATTTGTCATACTCACTTGGGTTTGAGACCTCGGTTACAGGTGTTGGGGAAGGTGTTGTCTCATCAGGTGTAGTAACTGATGGTGGACTCCTTGGTGGAGTTGTTGTAGAAGGAGACTTTGTATTTTGTATGGCTGTGCCAGCTGGTGTTGTAATGATTATTTTGGCTTCTGGTGTAGTTGTCGAAGTAACAGTGGTTGTACTTGGTGGTGTACTTGTGGTTGAAGTTAGTGAAGTAGTCGAAGTAGACGGGATGGTAGTTGTAGTCTGCATGGCTGTTGTTAGTGTCGTGCTGGTAATAATTAGTGGTGATGTTGTATTTTGTGTAGTACTTTCATTGACTGTTGTTGTGGTATGTGGTGTAGTTGTTGTATTTTGTGTGGGAGTTGTATTCATGGATGTGCTTTGTATTGTAGTTGTAGCAGGATCAGTTGTTGTACTTGTTGCAGAAGTTGTAGTTGATGAAATGATGATGGTTGTGTTTTGCGGTGTAGTTTCTGAAGGAACAGTAATTGTACTTGCAGTCGTATCAGGTGTGATGATTGTGCTCTGCGTAGTTGTTAAGGGAACGGTTGTTTGTGTATTTTGTGTAGTGGTCATATTGATTGTGGATTGTTGTGTAGTTGTAGAGGTAGCAGTTGGCGGTGTAGTTGTTGTAAGTAGTGTAGTCATGGTTGTTGTGTTTTGTGGCACTGTAGAGGTAATGGTGGTTGTAACCTGTGTGGTGGTAGTTGGTGCAGTAGTAGTCATGGAGAGAGTAGTGGTTGTAGCTGGTGTGGTAGTTGTAGCTGGTGTAGTGATGGTTGTAGTTGTTGGTGGGGTAGTTGTTGAGGAAATAGTGGCTGTAGTTTGTGTGGTTGTTGTAGCTGGTGTAGTGGTGGTGGTGGTTGTGGTCAGTGGGGTATTTGTTGAGGGAATGGCGGATGTGCTTTGTGTGGTTGGTGTAGTGATGGTTGTTGTAGCTTCTGGCGTAGTTGTTGGATCCATTGTGGTTATTGTTGGCTCTGTCTCAACGGAAGTAATTATAAAAAATCAATTACAAGTGACCTAGAATCAATCCAGGAAATCACACAACAATGGAATTTAAAACATGGAAAAATAAAGGAAGGCTTCTACTCACCGTTTCCAACACTCACAATGACACATCGTAGCTCCGAGTGATACTTCTGCAGACTGTGGAAATAAATCAATACGGTAGCTTATTTACAAAACGGTGTCCCGTCTTTCTTGCTCACAACCTGTAATTTTCTCACATAAAGCATACATCAACACAATATACACATGGTCTGACTGGTACATATCTCCACATATTCTTATATACACACCTACAGATATGTAGTAGGCTATATATCTATACATACAGTGCTCAAAAAGGGATTATTTGATTAGGGATGCTATTGCAGATGGGACACAACTCTTGCCAAAGCAAGCCCACTTCCGTTTTAAAGGAATAGTTTGAGCCAGGCTAGCTGTTTCCCCCTGTTTCCAGTCTTTATGCTAAGCTACGCTAAACATCTCTGTATTCATCGTAGAGACATGAGAGTGGAATCGATCTTCTCATTAAACTCTCGGCAAGAAAGTGAATTAGCGTATTTCCAAAAATGTGAAACTATTCCTTAAAGGTCACATATCCGAGACCACACAGAAGTAATGTTAAGAGTGGGTTTTTGTAGCAACTGATAACATTCCTCATTCTCTTTCAGCAGATTTAGGAAACCATTTCTGCCCAACATTCCTGCCTGCCATTATATTTATACTGACTATATTATACCTGTATGTGTGCATTAATGACTGAAAAACCTTTGCCATAAGAAGCACAGTTCATAATTTAAATTTTTTGGTATTTCTACAGTTTTTCCATATATGTTGCCATTGGGTAATGTTCATGGAACAAGTGACTGACTTGAAAAGTGCCTGAATGACAAAGCAGATGGGGTGGCTTTCTCCATCTTCGTTTTCAGACGGCGTCCATCTCAGGATGTATTGTCCTGCTCCCAATGTAATCTGGTCTGTGTTGTACGGCCCGCTGAACAGCAGCTCAGAAATCCTTTGACAAACAGAAGAAGAAAAAGCTTGGCAAGTTGAAGATGCATTTCCATAACCTCTCCACCCACAATATTTTCTGTGATGACATAATTGAAATTCTATCGCAGGTGGATCGAAAGGTTTTTTTTTCCCTCACCTGGCATCAGCTCACTCAGCTTTCTTTTTAATGTTGTTTACTTCATGGCTGATTGTGGCTGATTCTTTGTTATTTTTCATTAAAGTCATCAAACAAGTATTAGCCTTTAAAACTCTAAGCTTGTGGAACTGAAGCAATGCGGTGCAAAGTCTACAGGTGCTTACACCATGTACTGCAGGAAGTTTTTCATGTTTTCTTTTGGCTTTGAATGCACACTGCTATCTATACTTAAAGCTGAAGTGCAGGACTTTGTCTCCCCCTTCTGGCAGTGAGAGTAATTACACTGTCGTATGCCTACAGGGGAGCTCGCTCACATCTCCAAGATCATAATCATTATTTCAGTAGAGTAAATGTAATCGCTGCACCTGTCCAGGAGCAGTGAGGCCACATCCTGTCTGCCCTCAGTCCCTGCTCTTCTTTCAGCCTCTCCAACCAGGAACAGCTGCACCAATCTGTGTTTGTTCCTGTTTCTGACTGTAATCCTTCCTCTGAACGCAGAGTTTCTTCTTTATCTGGAGCATCAGGAACTTGTCTTAGATTTTCCCTCCATACTAGTTGCTGTAGCTGCTCCGTCTCTACGGTCGCTCCCTCAGCTCTGTAAACCAGAGCCATGTAGAGAGAGGAACTCCTGCTGACGCCCCTCTCACCAACCAAACTCTATGAAATTGTTGAGTATTTTCATGTTGTTTATTCGTTTGAAGGAGTAGTTTGACATTTTGTAAAATATGCTTATTAACTTTTAACCATTTTCATGTCTGTGTGTAGCTGGAGCTGAGAGACGATTAACTTAGCTTAGCTTAGCATAAAGATTGGGAGCAGCGGAGAAACCTAGCTAGGCTGGCTCTGTCTGTAGTTCAACAATACACCGAAAATTGACTTCTTGTATCTTGTTTTATTAATTCATACGCAAACGAAAAAGTAGAAATTAGAATTTGTGGTTTTATGGGGAGTTACGTGCTGGAACTATTTCTTGGCTGGGTGCAGTGACTTCCCTTAGTGTCTTGGCCTTATCGTGAGCAGCAGAGGCCCTGCAGAGAAGCTGTGTGGATGTAAATTCTTCACTAAGTTATTATAAACCCCATTATTTTTTTTGACTGGTATTCATTCATTCACTCTGTGGCTATGTGTATCCTGGATTCTGTACAAAACTGCAAAGCTGGGGTGTAAAATAACAGTAAAAGCTTCTCCCAGGAAGTTAGAAGTTAGTTTGTATGTTACTCCTTCAGACAGGACACATCTTAATATTTAATTGAGCAAAAAATTTAAGAACTCCAGGCATAAAATCAAACGGCACAGGAATTAAAATGAATCAAATGCCCCCCTTTTATTTACTGCTAAAAATGAACTGTGTTGACAGCAAGTCTAACACTCTGCCTCCCTCTAGTGGTCTGAAGTGTACATTTCACCCACATGGTTACTTGTCTGCAGAGGAAAACTGCAAACATCACTTTAAAAAAACAACTTTGTTAATTTATTGTTGATAATGCAGCTGTTGTGAAGCACTTTGAGACTGCAGCATTATTAATCAGCTTATTTTGAGAAGATGGTGTGAGAAATGTTGATTATGACTGACAGACAACTTCCTAACAGTCATTACAGAGTTTTCAAACCTGTGTTTATTGATCAACTGATGCGTCTGCTCATGGTTTCAAAAAGCAACTCCAATACAACACAGCAGGCATTTTAATACAGAATACAAATCTGTAAAAACACACACACACACAACTATGCAAAAAACACACATACAAACCTTCATCGTCAGCACACACAAACCAACACACCTGAAATAGCAGCTTTTTACAGCAGAGACAAAACAATTAATGAAAAATAATAAAAATCACAAAAACAATTACAGAAACACAAATCACAGACATTTAAAAAAAACAACAATAAAAGGTAGCTCCTGTTGTATTTTCATTAAAGGGGAATTTCACTGAATCTGAAGGGAATGCACTAATCTGGTCTGCTGCAAAACTTGAGATGGTTAAAAGGTCAGTTTCCTCTACTGATGTAAAACATTTTCATATACTACAATATTAAAAATATTCAAAAGAAAAGCAATTCTCTCTCAGGATCAATTATGTTTTATATACAGGTAGAGCGCCGACTGATCAGGCAACATTTCCAAAAGGTTGTTAAAAAAATACATCAACTCAATACGAATTATTTAAA
This sequence comes from Maccullochella peelii, assembly GCA_002120245.1. Taxonomy (NCBI): domain Eukaryota; kingdom Metazoa; phylum Chordata; class Actinopteri; order Centrarchiformes; family Percichthyidae; genus Maccullochella; species Maccullochella peelii. Next base: position 8,233 of record LKNJ01005844.1, read on the forward strand.
AGTCCCAGTTTTCAGATGGAATGAATATTTAGTAAATACAAGAGCAGAAATGTGAACAAACATAAATATAAATTCACATTGTGAGGAGTTACAGCACCTACATTCAGCTGAGAGGAAGAAAGAAAACTGAACCCCCTTGTAGATCTGCAGCTCTGAGTCGAGGTCTCCAAACTCACCCGAGTGCTCTGATGATACTCACACAGGCTCCAGTGCTGCTGTTAATGACGCAATCAATGATTTTTCAATTAATCTGCCAATTATTTACTTGATAAAATGTCAATTAATGGTTCCCGGAGCCTCAGGCGTCGTCTTCAGACCGCTTCTTTTTTGCCAGATATTCCATTTACAATCATAAATCAGACAAATACAGCAAACATGCACATTTGAGAAGCTAGCAACAGGTGTCTTTAATCCATTTGTTGATTCATTTTGTTGATCGAATGATTGCCGAATCGTTTCAGCACTACTGTTTTTTGAGTTGATTAACAGCCAGATTTGAACAAAAACTCTGCTTTAACGATGTGTCCGATTGTCTTTGTGGACTTAATTTTAATGACGTCAACATGCTCCCAGTTCTCAGCCGTTAATGTATCATAACCGACAGAAATGATTAACTGAAATAAAGACTTTAATACCGCTTGTAACCGTACAAGTACTGAGTAGGAAATGTGAGGACTTGAACCTCAGTTTTGTCAACAGTTGAAGACGTTTAAAGAAGCTGCAGACTGCTTTTACTAAGAGTTTCCTTCCAGACAGGAACCAGGGCTCACAGCTCCGTCTTCTGCCCAGACAGAGGCATCTGTGGCTGGACGTCCTCATCCGACGACATCCCTCCGTCCATCTTCTCCACCGGAGCTTTGCTCTTTTTCTTCTTCTTCACCTTCTTCTCCTTCTTCTTCTTGGTCGCCTTCTCTCCCTCGGAGCTGCCGTCCCCTCGCTTTTCTCCTTCCTCATTCTTTCCCTTTCCCTTCTTCTTTTTCTTCTTCTTCTTGTCCTCCGCAATGGCTGCCTGGTCTCCCTTCTTCTTCTTTGTCCAGTCCTCACTCAGGCAGGCTGGACAGAAAAATATAGGGAGAAAGGGAAAAATAAAAGAAGATAAGAGTGAGGAGGAAATGATGAAGGGCGAAAGCATGAAAGGAAATAGATATGGAAAATTAAAGACCTCTGTATTTGTGTGTGTGTGTGTGTGTGTGTGTGTGTGTGTGTGTGTGTGTGTGTGTGTGTGTGTGTTTTGTGCTGTCTTTTTTGAAAGTGTGTCTCTCACACATATATGGTCTGGTCCTCCCCCCGGCTTTCTTTGTGCCACACCCCCATCACATCCCCGCACCCCTCTCTCAACACATCACACTCACACACACACACACACACACACACACACACACACACACACACACACACACACACACACACACACACGTTAGGACAAGTGTCAATGAACATTATACATGAGCACAATTCACAAGGTTTTGTCAGTTCACACCATCAAACCATACTTTTCCTCAGTTGTTCAGAAATTCACAAAAGATGTTAAAGACTCTTTTAACAGATGTACAAAAAAATTATTATAGTTAAGATTTGTATTGTTGAAATCTTGTTTAGATCTATTTGTTTTGCCCAGTTTTTCTTTGTTATTGCGTCTAGTACACATAAAAGTGGCGATTTGATTTAAAATCTAAAGACTCAGTGAATGTGAAAGCACCTGTTTTTTAAGGTCGGCCACTTCTGCTGAAGTCTCGTTCCACAGCTCGTAGGGAATATCCATCACCACATTCACCCCTTTATTCACCAAACCATGAAGGGTGGAGAAGGTCTCTGACATGCCCTGCAGACAGACAGACAGACAGACAGACAGACAGACCAGTGCTGTCAGACAGGATCCAAAGTTCCCAAAAGCTTGCACCATGAGACATTTCGTTTACATGAAATATATAACTAAGTGCTTTTCATGTGGAGCACTGGAGGGCTTTTATTTTGAAGCAGCTGCTAGCGTGTTGACCTTCAGTTAGCCACCTAACCAGCTTCTATCTTGATTGTTTGTTTAGACAGGTCGGCTAATTTAAATTCTTTAAATGGCTGACACAAAAAAAAGACAAAAATTCAAAGTGCTATGGTTGTTTTGCAGGTGTCGTTGCTCTGCACGATCACTTCCAGAATCTAAATGAATGTGGACCTTTTTTAACAACTTCTTTTGTCGGTTTTATTTTCTTTTGTATGTGTGTATATATATATATAAAAATAATACTACATGAAAGTAAAACAATTGCACCAAAACACACACACACAGAGAGAGGGAGAGGGAGAG
>LKNJ01005844.1:10704-24029 GCA_002120245.1 Maccullochella peelii
GGGGGGGGGGGGGGGGCAGAGACAGACAGAGAGAGATTTTAAAGAACTTTTTTGACTCCACAACATTTGGATATTTCATGTTTTGTCACAAAGTTCAGCCTTTTTATTTTCTGGTGTACTTTGATTTGACCAGTGTGTTATTTTTGCTCCTCAGAGCGCCGTCTGTTTCAGGGATGACAGTTTAACAGTTTGGCTCGGTGAAAGTCACAGATGAGCCTGTGCTTCTCAGTTTCTGTCTGCATCTCGTCGGGCTGAAGCAGTTAGTGAAAACGTTTCATATAGCTTCATGGTGTTTTGGTTGAATGGTGTCCACGCTCAAGTGGTTCAGGGAGAGTGTACAGATAGAAAGCAGGTGCGTCAAGCAGAATGTTGACTGTGTGTTACATAGTCGGGGAAATGAATTTAAGACCAATTTAAACACCGAAACAAAAGCAGAGATGACGGACAGAATCACATCATTTCTAACTGGACTGTAAAAATACACAGAAACTGAAGGAGGACACCAGGAGTGAACTGTGTTAGGTAAAGCACATTATACAGCTGCTGCAGGGTGAAAATAAATGTCTCTACTAGTAACTGAACATGAGATTATTTAAGATTTAAGACTTTTTCAGGCTGCCCTCTGTTATCACACCTCCAACAACAGTTCAGCAACTTCCCTGTTCTATAAAAAGACTGACCAAGTTCCTGTCCCCTGTTGCCTGAGAGAGAGAGAGAGAGAGAGAGAGAGAGAGAGAGAGAGAGAGAGAGAGAGAGAGATCCAGAATCATCTCAGCAACCTCCGTCCTTCACACAGACAGCAGGGGTGGAGGTTTAGTTTCTACTGTGAAACTAAGCCGTTTTCTGCTTTGTCATACTGAGACATGTCATGTAAAATCACCACAAAATTAAAAGAATATTACTACTATATATGAGACACACACACACACACACACACACTGTAAAATCACCACAAAATTAAAAGACTATTACTACTATATATGAGACACACACACACACACACACACACACACACACTTACGACTTCACGTATTTGATTGGCGGCGCCCCCTTGCTGTCTATGAAGCGGTAGTTCCTGTCGATGACTTCCTTGGTCTTCCCAGTCTCATCGAACGCCGACTTCATCTCAATGCTGACAAACTTACACACTGCAGAGGAAGACGGAGAGAACAGAAACACAACATGAATATTTACTTCCTTAATGAGAATAACTGACTCATTCAGTGACCCGGGAGGTGACCCCTACAGTCAGCATGACATTTAAAGCCGATATTATCAGCTGAGATTAGCTTATTGCATTTATGTATGTGGGCAGATTGTAAATTACAGCACAAAAATGTCAAAAATATATCCAGCCTATAAGATCCAGATACATATTTTGTGTAAAGTGTAAAACGTCCCGCTCAGCACGTCTTGGTCACAGGTCCAAACATACAGCTTCACAAATTGAGTTACTTGCCTTCTTTGTTGTATATAGTTTTAAAATGATTCATGTATTCTTTTTATTGGCTTATTTAACACATTTAGCATTTTATAAGACATGGTAAATCATTTTTTAACATTTCCCAGAGCAAATCCAGCAGGCTTATTGAAGACATAATCAAAAGATTTGAACAGGTAACCTTAGCCCTACTCAAAACAACCAAATATTACATTAATAACATTTGGTGTTAAGCTATTTTAGAGGATGTAAACAGTGGTTATAGCGGTTACCAGCTGGCTATATCCTAACAAACCTCAGGCCTTTTCTCAATATGAGCCAGCAGACAGTGAAATTACAGTGACATTTATCCGTTTCTTATTGTGCTGTGGCCCTCGGGAGGCCCTCGGACCTTGCTGTGGGGGCCACACGCCGCTAACACGCACTTACCTTCACATCTGTTAGGAAGATGAACCCACTCATCGTCCCCTCCATTCTTAGCTGCTCCGACCGACGAAATTATCAAGAAAAACGACAAGAATGCCGCTAAAATCATATCGCCGGCTCTGCCTGACTCTTTATCTGCCTATAAAAGTTGTTTCGTATTTAAAAAGCCGAAGAGGGAGCGTTATATTTGGGATCCCGCATCCTCTTAGTTCACCACAGCTGCAAAATCTGAAAGTAATCACTTCCGCTTTGGGCGCGACGCACGCTGAGCTCCAGGCCAATCGGAGAGGAAGAAGTGGCAGAGGCTGGACCAATGAGAGGCAGAGGAGGGCCAAAGAGCTAGCTAAATACAAGAGGTATCACTCTGCGCCTATTTTATGATACAGCCAAACGGGATTTTCAACATAAACCTGTTAGAACGCCCTAATTTAAAGTGTTTTAAACGTTGACATGACAACCAGCTAAAGCATTTGATTTTAACATAACAAAAAAAATTCTAAAAATTGTTATTGTTATTACGAGAGAATATCCCAAACAGCATTTATTTCCACACGGTCAGTAATGATGCTACAGTAGCAATAAGAGACTGTACTAAAATGAAGCGGAAAAGTGACAGTGTGGCACATTGGGACAATAATGTAATTCCACTTCTATGTGAAAATGATGGTTCCATTAACATTTAAACTTTTAATTATGAGTGAATTCATTATGCACTTTTAGTTTTTAATGGTGAAATGAATTGTTATTGAACAACTCAATACTGTTATATTATTTTGAGATATTGTGGGGAGGGTGTTGCAGTTATTCTCTTAGTTGAGACGAGGGTCCAAGAAAATATTAATAATGCCGGAGAGGACCTTGCGTCGTCTGTAAAGTGAAACAAATGACATATAACTCACAGCAGCCCTTTTGCTAATGAGTGGCTCCTCCTTCACGTAGACTATCTTTGGCCTCAGTGTTACCTGTTGTTTTGCAATTTGCAATTTCATCCAACAGAGGGGGCCATGCACATTCCTACAGGACAGCAAGTTATCACTGGTTATGCAACACTGAACTGAAAACAAACCCTGTGTGTGTGTTTGTGTGTGTGCGTGCATGCGTGCGTGTGTGTGTGTGTGTGTGTGTGTGTGTGTGTGTGTGTGTGTGTTCAGGGTTCGGTTGTTGCCAACGGTGACGCGTCTGCTGACATTTGATTATTGAGCCTCATGCAAATAGGTGTGAGTGACAGAGTGAGTGTTTATATGTGTGGAAAAAACCACATAGATCGTATAGAATAAGAGAGTTGTTACATTAAACGATGATCACTAATCACTAATACTAATTAAATGAGTCACCTGCAGCACACAGCTGTGAAACTATCCAGTGATTCCATCCCTAAAAACATAACAAAAATAAATAGTTATTAAGGAGAAACAGATCAAGTGTCCAGTCAAATGTTTCATCTTTCTCTCTCTTCAACAGTTCAGTCATCTTTACACCTAAAATAACGGTAGTTTTGATCACAGTATAAATGAATCTAATTGTCTTTTATCTAGAACCTGATCCTGAATTATCTCTCACTAAATGAAGATTTAAACGATTATGACTCTAATTTCGTAATCAAACTGGGACTTCACCTCTCAGTTATTATCCACTGATCAGTTGGCCGATTTACCTGTCGACCAATCAAACTGCCTTACCTGTTTCGTCACTGCAGCCTTAACTGCTTCGTTCACCACCCCACCCGATCTCTGATTGGCTGCTACTTTATGATTTCTCCATAACGCCATTCTTCTTCAGTTTGTGGTATCTTTCCTGATTGCATTCAGGTTTAGGTGTGTTTACACTCCACTAAACCACTGCTTAAATTATACAGCTCATGACTACAAAGTATTCTGTAAAAGTCAAAGTATTTGAGGATTATTTACTGTGTCTTGCTATAATTCAATTCAATTCAGTTCAGTTTTATTTATATAGCGCCATATCATAACAAAGTTATCTCAGGGCACTTTTTCATATAGAGCAGGTCTAGACCGACTCTTTATATTTACAGAGACCCAACAATTCCCACCAAGAGCAGCACCAGGAGACAGCGGCAAGGAAAAACTCCCTTTAACAGGCAGAAACCTCGAGCAGAACCAGAACCAGAACCAGGCTCTGGGTGGGCGGTCATCTGCCTCGACCGGTGACCGGTTGGATAACCACAGAGGACCTCTGTACGTTCCCTGAGGAACTCCTTCACACACAGTTCATAAACTCTCTGAACTCTTCAACTCTCCTGCAGGACTTTTACGGATTATTCTCTGAAGTGCGTGTGTGCACATACATCCTGGAATGTGTTGGACTGCATGTATGTGTGTGTGAGAGAGAGAGAGAGAACGTGTTTCACTCAGTAAGGTACGAGTGTTTCTCAGTAGTTCAATAATAGTGCAGTTTCTCTGAGAGGTGCTTCAGTATACTGCTGCCTGCCAAAAGGACAGCCAGCTTCTCATTTCACAGCGCGCGCACACACACACACACACACACAGATCACTGTGTGTCTCATAGCAGAACTTGACACCGAGTTGGTGGAGGGGAGGTTGATGTAGAGAAAGAGAAAGAGAGAGAGAGATGAAAGCTGGTTTTTATTCAGCAGTGCAGCCCACACAACGGGCAAGCGAGGGCTTTGTTAAAAAACTCTCATCTCTCTCTCTCTCTCTGCCTTGCTCTGCTTTCTACTGTTCCTTGAATAAAATAATAATACATTCAGATTATATAGCAGGTTGTTGAAAAGCTCTCAACACATACAGTGTAAAAAGAGGCAGCTTTTAACAGTTTAAACCAATATGCACTCAAACGCATGTACACAAACACAAAACTGAAACGGTGATACCAACCTGATCGCTAAAAGCATCCGAGAACAAGAGAAATAATAAAGGGAACTGCGATTAGAGACTTTGTATTTAAACAAAAAATGTTTTCATTAAAAAGTTGCTTTGAAAATCTGTATGCGCCTCTTCTCTGGCCACAGTTTGGGGTTATTACATGTCCCCAGAACAGTCTGTTCATCAACAATTTACAGCACATTTTCTCGCATTTACATGAAATAAAATCATGGTTTTTGGGAAAATGTAAGGTGAAACTAACTGTAAAGAAGTAAACCAAATCAGGCTTCTCATTCATAGCTGCCTATTTTGTTGGCTTCAATGACTAGTTTATCACTTGTAGCTAGCTAGCTTAGGCTAGGCTAAAACTAGTGTCTAAAAAATCATTGTATGCAGTAGCGTTAAGATTTCCATTAATTGGAACTAAGGTGGGCTAGCCTGAACAATAAAAACCAGCACCAGACCAGGCCATATAGTGTAACAATATTAAATATACAAAATCATATAACTAAATCAAAATCAGCTGCACACACAGTACATGTAAACCTCCATTAAAAGCTCCTACTGCTTACATAAGGAAATTCACTGCATCCGACCCGCTTTGCATGGATCTGGTCTACATTTGGTGTTAGAAACCACATCCTCACAGTTTCATGGTGAGCAGGTTTCTGTCTTCAGTCGCTGCACTCGCTCCGTCAGAGGAGACAGTCAGGCATCTCCGAGCGAGTCCTCGTCTCAAAACGTGGCTAAAAATAACCCGAGCTGCAGAGCTGGAGCCTGACGAAGCAAGCGTTCCTGTTAAAAGTGACTTCTGTCAACGCCGATTTACATTTATAGCTGCTCTCTGTAGACTCGAGCAGGCGTTTGGGTCTTGAGACATGTTTTCATGCAAATTTTGATGTTTGATGATGAAGAGAGACATTGTCTACCAGTGATGCTATTTTATGAGGAATACATTTTAATAATCAAAACTGTGCGTCTTAATAAAGGTGATGTTATTATCGTGGTTAGAAGGATGAGACAGTCACTATGAAACCTCTGTAACTACACTCAGCAGATCCTAACTGATGACAGGAAAAGGAAATTGTGTTAGAAATGAAGCCAAAACTGGAGCGTGGAGAGATGAGACGACATCCGAAGTTGTTGCTGCCTCTTTTTTAAGGATCAAGAACAAATATCTGTCTGAAATCAATGGTTGTCAAAGCTCAGTTTCAACCTGAAATAATAATAAAGAAACCTGTTGCTGTTTTCTGTGTGCGATGTTTTAAAACAGAAGAAGAACCAGCAGACTGAAGTCACAGAAAAGATGAAGGTCAAATAAAGAGTCCAGCTCACAGCCCAGTTTTCTAAGGATGCCTTTATTAAAGAGTCAACAACGTGCGCTAGCCGTCCGCTTCTAGAAAAATAACACAGTCATACATTCATCCTTGTGGAAATCCAAAAAAACCCAAAGAAAAACAAGGACAGGTTTTTATTCTTAAAGCTCAAAATCCCTTTAGAAGGTGAGAGGGGAACCTGAATGATGCCATATATGTACTGTATATATATATGTGTGTGTGTGTTTGTGTGATGAGTAGCCGTGCCAAATTATTTTGCAAGCCAGATTTTTTACTCCACCAGCTGTTCCTGCTTTTAAAACTCTCAATTTGGGATTTACACCTTTTTTAACTGCTGTACGTTGTGTAAAACTAACTAGTTATTCGTTTTTAAATCAGTTACAGATTTGGAGTTTGCACATCAGTTTGTTAACCTTTAATCTGTTGGGAGCCATGTTAACTGATTTACAGCTGTGTGTTAAGGAGTTACAGTTTATGCACGAAGCCGGCGTAGCTAATGTGCACCTCCCCACCTCCTGCTTGTTCCTTTTGCGATGCCAGTGTTTAATTAAACAAGACGAAGAAAGACAGGAAGGAACGTAAACCCAGCGTCTGCCTGCAAGACCAAACAGACATTCCCTGAATGTTATGCAGTCCTGTAAGTATGTTTACTTTTTAAATCACAAAGTAAATGTGTAATTAAAGCGCGACCGGCCTGATCATGTACAATATGTCCTTTTAGCATTGCAGCGGTGATATCAAATCAAAACCCAGCGTCAAGTCTAAATCCAGCTTCACAATGATTTGTCTGTCTGTCCCGTCCAGCTGCAGCCGAGGCTCAGAAGCACGGAGTGGTTTTCTACTCCGCGCCACAAAAACCGATCAACTTCCCAATTGTGTCCTTTGCTTTCTGTGACTTTAACTAGCTATCGGGACTTGAGTGTGTAAATCAGTTCATGGAAACACATGCAGCAGTGTGGTAGCAATGCAGGAAAATAACTCTAATCTGAGCCGAGTGTGTGAATTAGTGCTCAACGTAAACACGCCTAAAAACTACAGACCGCTTAGACACGAGAACGAGCTGTGAGGGTTCATGTTACAGTTGAAAAACAGGATTTAATCTATGGTGTGATGAATGTCACATCTTACTCCCCCCAAAAACCCTATTTAGTGTCTCTAACTTTTGTTACACAAGAGCTTGAAATGGTTTCCATAATTGCATTTTAAAGCAAATCTTTGAGTGTTAATAACGAGTGGTGTGAATCTCAAGGCATCTCACGATCAAACATGTTTTCCAGGATCCAGTGTTCATCATTCAGTATTTTATACAGTATTCATGTTTGTGGATGTGTTGTACGGCTTCCACCACTAGGTGGTAGTAGAAGAAGAACAACAACTTCCTTTGTTGTTTTACGTTGCAGTAATAAAACACAAAGCTAGCAGAGAAAATATGCTGGTGGACTCTGACTGCAACACATGGATCGCCAAACGGAAATCCGGTCGGTCCATCTTCGGTTGCTCACGCTCAGCCAACCTCACCAAAACTCAAGAAGTAGCCTAGCTTATGGTGTGTTCCCACCAAAAACGAAGCGAATATTCGCCTCGCTTTACTCGCTCGAGGTTCGCTGCGGGATCAGTTGTGTTTAGAGTAACGCGAATAAACACAACTGTTAAATATTCTGGGTTCATAACGTCATCCAGAGGCGCACACAGCCCTGCCTTCACCAGGAACTGCGTCTGGATGACTGCTGCTTCCAGCTCTACTTCAGGCTGACCAGTGCCAGCACTAGTACAGCGGTATGAACCAAAAATAAACTGATTTTTTCCAGGATTTAATTGCAATAAACGGATCAAAAGGATGCCAATATAACCACATCATGGTGCCGATGTGTAAAAAGTCTGAATTCATGCTCTGTCAGTTCTGTCCGCAAGACGACAAGCAAATAACTTTTAAAATGCTTGTTTTCTGAATGGAGTTCGGCTCGATCAGGGCTAGTGACTTGGTTCATAGTAAAGTACAACCGGTAGCTGCAATCAAGTAACAGACAGATATTTTCAGAACTTACCACTTAGTCCAACTTCCTCGCTTACTTTTCTCCAAGCAGTCTCTTTCTGTCCGGTCTCTGTATAAAAATGAAGTAGTATCATAGAGCTCTGGACGCCCACAGGCGGCTATTTTCTTCTCCAATTCTGACTCGACGTCAGGACGAATGAAGAGAAATCCGCCTCATTCACGTATTCGCGTTGGTAATTCGCGTCTATGCGCGTCTTTGCATTGACTTTGTATGTAATCTCACCGCGAGAAAAGTTCAGTTTGCTTTTGGTGGGAACACACCATTAGAACGTAAACGCGACGCACATGTTTTACGTCCGTTGAGTTTCACCATCCAATTGGTCCAGCCGTAAGGAACCTACTACGTACGGCCCGGACTCACAAAATTGTTACAGGCGATCGTAACGTCGCAAATTGAGTTTTAAATTTCGAGACATAATCGTTCAAAAGAGAATCGCGATGCATCTAAGAGCTAATAGTCCTGTGTGGCTTCACTCTGCCTCCAAAGCAACTGAAGACAGCAGGCCTGTCCACTGTTATAGATCTGAGGGCGTTTTCACACCTATAGTTCGTTTGCTCTGGTTTCAACCACAAACGAACCAGACCGAGACCACCTCCTCTAAAGGGTCTCGGTACGGTTGTTTATGGTCCGCATCCGAGTGCGATGACTGTGTTCGCACCGGCCCAAACGAACCGCACTAAACGGGCAAACGCACCAGGGTTCGTTTTAACCGAACCACACAGGTCAGGTGTGAAAACGCCCTTAGATGTGTGTGTGTGTGATCACACAGGATTATTAAAGTGGACTCGAGGCTGCAGACGCCTCAAACAACTTACAGTGAAACCTGCAGCCGCTTACACGTCTCTGTGTGTGTGTGTGTGTGTGTGTGTGTGAATAATGCATGAGATGAACCGTGTGCCTTTCCCTTCCTCATGCCTATTGCTATCAAAGTGTGTGTGTGTGTGTGTGTGTTTCTCTATTCACACACACACACACACACACACACACATTATGTTGTGTACAAGTCTTATCTTAATAAATACAATCAGGGGTTAAACAGAATTTGATTATGAATCATGGCTGGATCAATAATGCTGCAGCGGGCTAAAAGGGCATTATTGATATTGATCTATCAGAGTGATTGATTATCAGTCCCATGTGTGTTTGTCTGTCTGTGCTGCCTAATATCACGTGTGGCCCTCCAGGTCCCATGTCACTGTGTGTGTGTGTGTGTGTGTTTGTAGTATCAATCAAACTATCCTTTCAGTTGATCAATACTCAACACGTTTCCTCCATTTCAAAATAAAAGTCTTCGCTCGGTGCAACAATAAAAAAAAACACTTTAATTTCGGGTGGAAGCGCCTCTCAAAACATTCCATAGCGTCAGCACGCTGTTGCCATGGCAATTGATGACGTGTGATTGATTATCAAACCCTCTGGCTCGGTGCATGTGTGGCACCCTGATTATGGGGTGGTGACATGGGCTGGTTGCCGTGGTAACCGAGAAAATCCAGGCTCTTTTTTTTATTTTTTCTTCCTCTCTGCTGGTTTGTCTGCAGCGTGTCTTACTGAGTCGCAGTGGATATTAGATGCACCGAGGAACAGCTGCACTGTTTCCAGTTTTTTGGGTTTCAATAAACCACAGTTTAGTTTAGCAGAGTTCTGTTGCCCAAGAGAGGAGCCATGTGAACACTAAACGGAGCTCTAACACAAAAACATGTGAAATTACGAGGCTTTCATTTTATTTTGCTCCACAAGAAGCTAAAACATCTGATTGTTGTTCCGTTCTTATTAATGAGAAGTTGCAGCAAAACATTTCGGGAAGCTGCTGCAGCAGGACGGGTCACTTTTACTGTTAAACAAGCATCCACCTCTCCACCTGGACTCTCTCCTTCCTTTCTTTATTCACCTTCTCTGTCAGACACAATCACTCTCCTGAAACTGCAGTTTGTTCCTTCTGTGGCTCCGACCTTTGCTGTCCTGAACACAACTTGTTTAATCGTGATCTAAAATCTGAAGCGCACTGTTGAGCTTTAACTCCTGCAGACACAGAGTCATGTTTCTGTCCTTTTAAGCTCTGTTTTGGTGTTTCTTTAGCTGCTAGCGCTTTGTTGCTAACTGTGTCTGCGTGCCGTTTGGTGCTGCAGGTAGTGTAAACTACAGTGAGTTTATTACAGCTTTGGTTTTCTTGATGAAGACAAACAAGGTGCTAAAGAGAGCTAGAGCTAAAAGAGGCTTAAAGGGCAGATTTAAGAGATTGTCCCTCCACATACGGTCATTTGATCCCTTTCTCTACGACATTAAATAATCAAGACTAAATGGGCAACAATGACAATTACAAAAATATCCCTCAGTATCATCTATTAAGAGTTTAACAGTAGCTTTGGGAGGAAACTGTGTGTCCATGAAGAAAGAAGCTAGCTGACAAAGTTTTCAGGGCCTTTAATATAAAACACATTGATTAGTGCAGCTTTAAAACTGATATAGTAACATCTATTTTGTATTTTTGTCACCCAAGTCTGTAAAAAAGACGTCTGAAATCGACCACCATGTGTGATTGACAATAATGATGGGAACTATGTGACAGCAGTGTGAAATGGACACTCAAATGTCAGGTTGCAGGCTAGCTACTCCTTATGTAGGTAAATAAATCTGTTGAGGTGATCTGCCATCTTAAGGTTTGGTTTGTCACAGCTCTGTCACACAGACGTCTTTGCTTCTGATATTATAAAACATCATTTTATGTTCTTCTTCGTTCTGCCTGTGAGGACAGACTTGTGGGTAACGTAAGGGTTAAAGTTAGATGTTTGTCTTGCCTGTGTTGTTGATGGAATGTAAAATGACATCACATTGAGTGTTTTTAAATACAAAAGAGACGGGTGTCATCACCGCCCGCTTAGCTGCACCCCCGCTGCCAGCGCCAGGACGGTGGCGTCGGCGTCTGACTCCGCCTCGCAGCGCTTCCTGGCTCTGGACGTGACATTATGATTACGGGATGTTGAGCGGGTGATCAGGTCTCCATGGCTACCCCATGACATTTTGGGGTGACGTTGATTCATCGACGGGTTGAGGTTCTCTGCTGCCGTCGCTGCCACAACAGCTGGCCACAGGGGCGAGTGTGTGTGTGTGTGTGTGTGTGTGTGTGTGTTGTCTGGTGGAGGTTAGGAAAAGAAAGAAAGGTAAGGAGAACCCGAAAACAATCAAGAGAAAGAGAGGATGTAAAATAAGAAGGAGAGCGAGACAGGAGGATCTCATGAGGGGCAAAACATCTGGCCAGGAGCTACTCATCACACAGCTGATGTTTCCTGTGTGTGTATGTGTGTGTTGCAGGTAATGGTGTTTTTTTGTTTTTTTTTGATCAAACATGCATAATTTCTCTACTTCATTGGTGACAGTCGTTATATTAACCAGAGTAAAATTCAGCAGCCTCTGCTCATGCCGACCTTTAGAAGTCGCCGAGCGACTTCAAGAAAAACAAACAAAATAAAACATGATGAAATTCTGGTGAACTTTCCCTTTAAAATAGATTTCCCAGATAGAAAGGCAAACTCGTCTCTACTTTCTCCATCTGTGCATCAATCTTTCTTTTCTTTCTCAATAACCTCCTTTCCTTTTCTTCCATTACTCCTACCTCCTTGCCTCCTCTGTTGCCTCCTTTCTCCCCTTCATTTCCTTTGTTTTTCATCCCGAAAACATTTGTCTTTCTCTGCCTCTCTCCTTCCCACCCATTCATACATCCATCCATCCCTCCTCCTCACAATAAAGATCACCGTATATTTGTATTCATCAGGTTAAAGTGTACGTATTAAGGAAGAGCTGAACGAGAAGCCAGGATACCAGAGGCAACTCAAATAGAAGCAAAGACAGTCTTTAGAAACCAGAATAGTCCTCATTACTATTATGAGAAGTCTCTTATTATTATTATTATTATTATTACTAGTATAATTGTTATAAGGATAAAATAAAGTTCCTTGGCCCTTGTTGACGCAGAGAGAGAGGGAGTGGGGGGGGGGCGTTTATCGACAGATGTTCCCTTTCATCCCAGTGATTCGGTCGGAGTTAAATCCAGCAAATTCCAGAGTTAAAGAGGAAGTTATTCCACTTGTCCCATTAGACGTTTGCACTTTTAAGTTTCATTTCATTTGGAGGTGGGACGCATTCCATTCCATTTGGCTGAAGGTAAAATGAACCGAGTCTCACGGTGGTTCCATTCCAATTCCAGTGGTTTTAAGAGGATGTAATTCCATTTTTAATCCGTTACAGATCTGAAGTTTGGTTAAAGGGAAAGACAGCATCGTGTGTTGAAAACCAAACAGAGACTTTTAACCATATTTCCCTCCCGAAAAGTCACTTTGGCTACTTGTAATTCCATAATAGTTGCGTGTGTTTGGGTCTCCCAGAGGAAAGAAGAAAAATTTGTACTCTCCTTTTAAGCCTCCTCCTTTCTTCTCTTGTGGCATGCGTGGAAAATGGCAGACGTTTATGAAGACAGTTTGGGGGAATTTTGTGAACGGCATGAAAAGGTGCCTGTTGAGCCAACCTGACCATGAACGCGACGTGCTGCGAGAGCTGCACGGAAACAACCGAGCCAATAAGACCCGTCCCAGTCGTTTCCCCATAGGCCACTATTCAAAAAGACCCATATATGACTGCTGAACTTTTAAACTATGAGTGTAAAATATTCCCAGAGACTAGAAAAGCTATTTCTATGTGTTTGATGTTATCGCCAGTCTAAAGCGGGAAATGCTAAAGGAAAGAGACAGTAACGAGCATATGCAGTGGGCCGCACCACATGGAAGCTAATTTTAATATGTCCTAAATGCAGTTTTTCCAGTAAAATACATCCATGCAAGGTTGTCATGAACCTTGCATTGTTGGTGAAAAGAAAGAGTCACTGAGTGGTTTGAAAACTGCTCTTAAGTTACAATGCTAGCTCGTTAGCTCACTCACTGGCGGGTTAGCTCACTAGCAGGTAACTTTGGTAGCTCCCTCGCTTGCTAGCTAGTTAGCCCACTCGCTCGCTAGGTATTTAGCTCGCTGGCTAACTTGTTTAGGGCCTGGCATTATTTTTGAATTGAATGGACAAGGACGTGTCCGCGCCATGTTCCAGATGATGTCAAACTGTCTTTGTGAACATCTGCCATTTCAGGACCGTCACTGAACTGCTCCGTTCTTGGAAATGTTGCATTCTAGAATTCCACTGTAGAATTCCGGAATCCATCCTGCTGAGTTCCAGAACAGACCC
>LKNJ01005844.1:24173-35714 GCA_002120245.1 Maccullochella peelii
ACCCGCCCATCATCATCACCCCTCCTCTTCCCCCTCCTCCATCCACGCCGCCCTCACCCGCTCCTCCCACGCCTCCGCCCTGGAAAACGTCCTCGCTGGAGCCCAGGAGGCGCGAGCTGGACTCGGACATGTTGGAAGCACAGTGCAGGGATTGGCAGGGGCACGGGGGCGGGAGGGGCAGCGTCAGGAGCGAGTCCCGCCCGTTCGTTCTCCGCGGGGAGAACGAGGGGTTATTGATGTCGACTGAGCGGCCCACCTCGTTCAGGTGAGTCTCGCTTCTGGTCACGCCACTGAGTCCGAAGTCGGAGTGGCTGTGGCTCCCCAGGGGGCGGAGCAACCCGTCGGAGATGGTGTAGGAGGGCGGGGACTGGAGGGGGAGAGGCATTTGTGGGGCTCTGCATTTGGAGCGTGAGAACAGGTAGGAGAGGCGCTTGAAAGAGTCCGTCTTTGCGGTCGGAACTGAGAGGCGCTGCAGGCGGCTCCTCGTACGAGCGAATGATGAGGAGAAGGACGAGGAGAATGACGAAGACGGGGACGGGAGGACGGTGGTGGAGGATGGAGGGATGACGGTTGTCTTCAGCCCGTTGCTCTTTGGTTTCCCCTCCTCTTCCTCCTCCTCTTCGCCCCACCCAATGCCCTCCTCCAGCTCCCCCTCCCCCCCTCTTTCTAGCTGCGTCATTCCAGAAATGGAGCGCACCAAGGCGGACACGCCGTGCGTCGGTGTCGGACCCACGTCGTCCTCCAGCGGGGTCGTGAAGGTCACGCCCTTTGACCTCTGGCTACCACCTCCACAGCCATCACCCGATTCGCTGTCGTCCTCCGAGGCCATGGCGCCGTCGTCTCTCGCCGTTTCGCTGGAGGAGGAGTAATGTCGGCGGGGAGGACGCCGGTTGCCGAGGAGATCCAGGACCTCATAGCGGAAACTGGAGATGTCTTGCTTCAACTCCTGGAAAGAGACAGAGAGACAACTGCTGTGAATTTAAGGTAATTATTGGTAATATTTAAAATGAGTGCTGTTGTTTTAGTTCATTTCAAAGTATTTTAAACAACAAGGATACAAGAAGAGGAGAGATGAAAAAAATAAAAATATTAAATGTCATGTTGAGCCAAGAAGTTTAATTTAACAAGTTATTTTATCAGGAAGGCTGCAACGTTTATTCTAAAGCTTTAAATGGAATAAATATCTGATATTCAGGGAAAAACATGAGAGAGAAAACAGAGAGGAAGAAGAGGGTGAGGAGGGGAAGTGGAAGAGATGATGAGAGGGGAGGTGAAACATCAATTTGTAGTGGCAGAGGGTGAAGAGGAGGGTAAGGACTCAGGAGGATGGTGGTGAAGAGAGGGAGACCGAGGTCAAGAGACGAGCAACAGAGAGGAAGAGGAAGAGCGAGTGGGTAAGAGGAGAAATGTGGGACTGAGTAAACTTTCTCACTTTATTTAGAACTAAATAAACTGCTTCATTCACTCAAACTTAATTCATTTTTAAGTCTATTCTGTCAATTCAAGTCAATCACAATCACACGTCATATAAAAATCTACCTTCTTACCCATCGACGGGTTAAGATCACATGTTGTATTCTAGAAAAATGTCATTGATATGTGTGATTTTTTCATTTAGAAACTAAATCAATTAATAAATCTGACAGTATGTATGTAGATAAACAATGTGGTCATGTGACCACAGTCCACCACCATCTGTGAGGAGAGGTGTTTAATTATCTTGTCTTTTTCTTCTTCACAGGAAAACGTGCAGCATGTTCAGGTAGTTGCTGGGTTTTATTTGGATTCAGCCTGCAGCTTTTACATAAACGTTTAGCCTGTTTACTTCTACTCTTTGCTTCTTTCTCTCTCACACACAGACAGCTACAATCTACGAGCCAAACAAACTCAGTAAACTTGAATCCTTTCTTTTTTTTAAAATATAATCACAGCTACTCCATCTTTTTTTCTTCTTCACTCGCCATGTGGGATCCAAATGCTGCACACGTGGCTTTATTCCTCAGAGGACAAAACGCCGATTTACTTCAACATGCAGCTGATGTCAGTTACACATTTTAAAACGCACACAGAAACACGCTCAGGGTGTGAAAGGGATTCAGCTCGACGTGCACCTGATGTTGTTTTTTGCGTTGAAAAGCCCAAAGGAACTTTCCACTTCAAAGCCCAGGCTGGGCTCCAGAGGCATCATGGGAAACAGACTCAGGAGCTAAAACAGATCCGAATAAATTACGGCTCAGAAGGATTATTAACTGTGGACTGTTGGTATGGATCAGAGCGGTAGATTCTGGGCAGAAGAAGTGCTCGAGAGTTGGCCGGTGGTAGTTTATTAAAAATCTTTGAATCTTTTAAAGAATCTTTGCAGCTCTGCCTTTGTCAATAAGACTTGCACTGTTTATTGTAACGCAAACACAAATCAAGCGTCACTGTGCACCTGATGTTTCTGCAGACTCGTATAATTTACTGGAAAACTGCAGACACGTTCGCTTTGTACTTTGTTTAAACTCTGACAGTCAGAGAAACCAAATCAAGATTCACATACGCTGCTGCTGCCAGGTGCAAACAGCGTTAAAGCACCCACCTTAAAGTTCTCCTCCGTCAGCCCCTCGTCCGTCTTGGCGCTGCGTATCATGGCCGCCACGTACCTCTTCACCAGGCTCCGGATCACTTCCTGTTGGAGACAGTCGCCATGGTTACTGAACATGCTCAGTTACTGTTATTTCATGCCCCTCACAGTTTGAAAACCTCTGATCTGCAGTTATAATTTGTGTTGTATGTGAACTCCGTGAGAAGTAATATTTTATTCAAGTTTACAGAAAAAACACTTGGAGATGTCTTGTCAAAGTCAAAATTAAGGACATAAATGCATTTTAAACATAAACTTTGGTTGCACAGTTGAAAGCGGAGCACTGAGATGAGGCAGATTCAAAAATATTCAGGTGGAAAGTGAATATTGTTCATACTATGATGATTTCAGAGTGTCAATTTTCTATAAAATGTCTCGACAAAACCCGTAAATATTCTGGTGTGAATATCAAAGATCGGAGGAATGGTTGTTTATTTTCGGTGTGTTTAATTTTTACAAACTCTGACTATTTAAGTATTAATTGGGATTTCCCCAGTATTATGTAGTAATATATAGTTTGTCAGTTCGTTATCTGGCTTATACGTATTTGTGGGGTCTTTCGAGGCCGTGCAGATTGGGTGTAAAAACATAATTCATTCATTCAGATACTTTTATGGAAATTTAAGGAAAATGACGGGCCGAGGAACAATTTAATTCATGGTTGTCATTCATGTGTTTTGTTTTGCTAATGAATAAAACCATTACTGTGTGATCATTTGAAACTTATTAATTCAACCTAACTGATGAATTTTAATGTTATTGTCTCATTAAGTAATCAGCCAATGAGGCGGGTGACCCATATTGATTTAAAGACCAAAGACAAATTTCACCAGCATTTGGTGCTCAGTGGGTGGTGATTCAAACCCTGACACACTGCTACAGTATACACACACACACACACACACACACTGCATCCTCCCACAGTCAACACCTGTGACTGCCAAACGAGATGGTCTGGCATGCTGTCACTCTCCGCCTCTGCCAAAACACACCACACACACTCCGCTGAAGTGAAGGGCAGATTCCTACAACAATCCTTAAAAAACATGGCCGCTGATCAAAGCAACAATCAGCGCTGCCAAACACAAAGAACTGGCGCTCCTGCGTTTGCAGTAGCTGCCAGCGCTGAGGTGTCAAAATACAAGAGCGCCATCTCGCTTGATTTGCTGTACGAATTCTTATCCGCAAAACTGGACATCAGAATCGCCGTCATGGCTGCCAAAAACAATTCACTGTGTCTCTGAAGAGTTTAAAAAAAAAAAAAGGTACCTATCAAACTTTATATCGTTTGTTTTATTTGCACAAAAACCAGTGTAAAAAAGACAAGTTGTGCTTTTTCGAGGGGGGTGTGGGGGTTATGTGGCGGACTATTTACTTCCTGGAGTCTTCACAGTGACGACAAGACTCTAGGAAGTCACTGCACCTGGCAAAGCTAGCTAGTTTCCAGTCTTTATGCTAAGCTAAGCTAAGCTAAGCTAACAGTCTCTTTGCCATAGCTACATGCTAACCGCGCAGACATGAGAGTGGTATTGATCTTCTCATCTAACTCAGCAAGAAAAACAAATACTGGTAGGTGGAGTTTTTGACAGAGCCAAAGCTAGCTGTTTCCAGTCTTTATGCTAAGCTAAGCTAACAGTCTCTCACACACACACACACACACACACACACACACACAGTAAACAGACATACAGACCTGGTAATGCTGATTCTGTATCAGACTGTCAGCGTGGCGTTCCTGCAAAGAGACAAAAAGAGATAAACACATCAAGTTTCTGCATTCATCAACGCGTTATTCTGTCGTCCTCTTTCTCCACACCTTGTTTTATATATTACACTGCACTTTCATTCCAAAATGAAAACTGATTAACAGCACCAAACTTAAACAAAAGAGAACAGGAAGCAAATTGCTTTTGGCTGACAGAATGACACTTTTATGCTGCATGTTGGAGAGCAGTTGAGTAATGAACTCCACTAAAAATGGACATTTTGGAAAGAGAAGTTCTGCTCTTCATTTACATTTCAGGCCTTTAGCAGAAGCTCTCACGCAGAATCACCTCAGTGATCGATTTAAAGCGCTCTCCTCACCTCCTGAAGTGTACTGAGAGAGTTCGGGTTATTTTTAGAGAGCTACAGCTTCATATCTATATAATTCATAGTGTTGTCACTCTGCTGCAGGCTTAGACACACAAGTAAACATGATTCATACAGCTTTTTGTTACTAAAGGAAGATGACAAAGAGAGAATATAAGAGAAACAGACAACATGATCAATGTTTTATTTCAGCTAAAAGTCAAATAAAACAAATGTGTTTTAAGATATTTACATTAAATTGGTCTCTGAAGCACCTTTAACTGCCTCAGGTTGGTGGGATGATTAAATATTGTACCAATAAATATTCTTAAAAACATCAGCCTCACACCAATTTCTAATCCCACTTTTGTCTTTATTTCAGATTCACTGAGCTACTCCACAGTTTCTCCATGTACCTCTGGGCGTCACTGAGAAGTTCAATAATTCACTCTGAAATTTAATGGCGTAAAAGTAGAAAGTAGCAGAAAATGGAAATACTCAAGTAAAGTACCTCAAGGTTTCCGTCGTGATAAGACGACTAAACACTGTGTTTGGTTAAAACTTGTGTTTGTTCATTTTCTGACTCCAGGCTGTGTTTTTCAGGCCTCTTCAGTTTCCATGCACTTCATTTTCTTCTCTCTCTCTCTCACACACACACACACACACACAATCATCATCATCATCAGCCATATCTTCTTCTGTTTTGTTTTTTCTTTCATATCCTCTCTCCACACTTTCATTTCAGCCTCATATTCAGTTTCACCTCCTCGTCTCCCTTTCATCGTGTCTCACACTCATCTAACTTGTCCACGCTGCTGTCCGCTAACAAATACACACACATTTCTGCCTTTTCTATCAACACACAAATGTCTATACTTGTGAGGACCCTCTTTGAGACAAGGCCTTCCCTAGCCCCTTACCCTAACCTAAAGCTGGGGTCATTGTTTCATCCCCCCACCTCTAAGGCCTTAATGGCACATTTAAATATTTGATTTATATTTTATTTAATACATAGATCATTAGAGGAGTTTTATTTTGGTTTTTACTACACGGAAACCCCCTCTTAGCCTAACCTAAACCTGATCCTAACCTGGTAAACCAGGTCCTTTGAAGGTCCCTGCACAGAGTGAGGGCCGGCCAAAATGTCCTCACTTCCAACATCTAAAACTCAAAATTGGTCCTCACAAAGATAGACGCAGATGTAAACACACACACACACACACACACATAAACCTGCATTCATCCTCCCCACATCTTCCTCTAGAAAAATCTCTCTCCCCCTCTTCATCTTCAGAGCTATCATTGCCTTCCATATCTCATGCTGTTTTTCTGCTTACACTGTCAACACACACACACACACACACACACACACACACACACACACACACAGGCTGGCTCTCTCCCTTGATCAGATCTCTGCAGTGCTGTGTGGCTCTGTGAACCTATGTGGGCTGGTGGGCTTATATAACTCAGCCGACTTCAGCTGAGGTGAACATGCCAGCTGCACTGTGTGTGTGTGTGTGTGTGTGTGTGTGTCTCCAGATGACTGGACTGTTAAATGTGTTTATCAGGACGTGTTGATGCTCACAGACACACAGCTGATGTCTCTGTGCTGCTGTCTGATTGGATATCAGATAAGTATCCACTTCCTTCCTGCACTGCTCTTTAAGTCCTTCTGCTCTGATTGATTGTTGATTGATTTTTAAGCTCCTCCACTACATTTGTTTAAAAGCCTCGGTTGTTTTAGTTTTACTACATCCACACTACTACGTTTTTGTTTTAAAACGCATAACTTTTGCTATGTTCACGCCTAGCGTCCACACGACTCCGGCGTTTTCTAACCCCTAAAACGCTTTTTAAAACGCTGCTGACCCCGTTTTAGTTTGAAATCTCTGGGATTGCGTTTTACTGAGGACTCGTTTTAAAACGATGACGCAGACAACCACGCTCACTTCCTGATTGGGTCTTATTGGCCGCAACGTGTCCTTTCCTGGTTCGTATCACGTGACCCTTTTCAGCCTCGACTCCCGGCGGTTAATTCAACATTAATAACGAACTACAGCACTTCCTTTCAGCAACAGTTCCACGTGGTCGTTTCTCCATCACTGTTCTTTGTTTGTAGTATTTCCTGCAACTAACTAAGCGACCAACCGCAGAACTGTTTACACCGGCACGTGAATGGTCATGTGACATGCGTTTCCAGGCATGTTGTATGGACGGAGATTATTTCTGAACTGGTGATACAAACGCTCGTGTGGACGGAGATCGTTTTTCTTTTAAAATAAAAAACGTATTAGTGTGGATGGAGCCTCAGTCTCCCCTCTGCATTTCTCAGGGGCTCTCCAGTCACTGCCATTCTCCACCTGTCCACCAGATGTCCTCACACTTCCCCACCTGTCCCAGACTCTCACATCCACCTGCTCAGCTGTTTCTCATTCTCACCCTGTCAGTATTTATACCAGCCCCCTTTTCCTTTTCCCCCGGTCAGTTGCCAGATCGTCAGTGTTGTTTTGTGCCTTTGTTTTCCAGCCTCTTGAACCAAAACTAGAACTAGAACCAGAACCTGAACCTGCCTGTACCTTTTACTTGCCCAATTCCTGCTAACCTGTGGATTCTCAGTTACTTCTGTTTGCCTGTGAGCTTATGTTTCATAATTTTACTGACCGGGTTTGTCTACATTTGTGTCCTTGATATTTTTTTTATTAGATTAGATTACATTAGATATATATACACAAATACATTAAGTGTAGAAGGTAAATATTGATCCAGGCAGATCAGGTGATAATTTGAATGCTTGCCTTCATTTTCTTTGGTTATTGTTGTTGTTCTGTTGGTAAAACAATCTAAACCACAAGGTCCATTTAGTAGCAGTTCTTCCTCAGCCGATGAAATGAACTTTCAATCTCAAACCAAAGTTCTCAAACACAAGCAGCATCGGCTTACATCAAGAAATATCTAGTCAAAGAATATGTAAACAAGAGCTGACAGAACCTTCCATGCTAAGTGGACTGGACACATTTCGGTCAAAACTCAGGAAGTATTGAGGTCTAAAATCCAGCCCTGCTACCAAACGTTTTGGTTTGTTTACAGTCTGAGCTGGTTGGACTCTAAGCAGCGATGTTGGTGAGTAAAGTATCGTCATGAAACTGACTCGTGCAGCTGCTGTAAACGTACAGCTTCACAGTAACCAGACCTCAGTTTGCACGTAAAGCCTGCGAATCCTCCAGTGACTTGTTAACATGAAGACCAGCATATGGCCTTTGAGCCCGGCTGCGGCTCGCGCAGCTTGTTTGCATGACTGCTCGGTGACAGGCGTATGGCCACGCCAGCATATTAGGCTGCACATGAATAAATAAAACCTGTTTTATTCTTGAGTTTCTGAACTTTGGGAGTTTTGTCTGGAGTGGAGCAGCTGGCTTGTCTTGTCAATTTCAATTTTTTTTCATATACAGATTAATGAAATGTCGTTCCTCTCGGGGGCTGAGGCGCAGAAAGCCTAATATTGATGACACAAACAATAAAAGAAAAGAAACAACCGAGAAAGACAATCCCAGAGAAGCCTGCTGTCTATAAAAAGTGCACGTTCAACTGGACATAATCCCATAAATATTAAATACTCTCTGTCTGACAGGTGGAAAACATATGACCTGACAAAACAGGTGAATAATAATTAGAAAACTTTACTGGCTGTTGTTGTTCTTCATCACTCCTGTCACTTCCACAACAACATTATATTGATTTTAAATTAAATATAGGTCATCAGTACGCGAGGTAAACAGTTCTTCATTACCACATTTAAATAGTCCATGACATCAGTGAGAGGAGTGTTGCTGAGAGGTCCAACTTCCTTCATTTTAGTTTATAAGTAAGCACAACAAACACAGAACACATGAAGTTAAGTTTTGGTTTCTGGTTAGATTCAGTGTTGAGGTTGTGAGCTCTCTGTTCTCTTTCTCTGATTAACAAAGTGTGTGTTTACGGTTCAGAGGTGCTGCAGCAATGCACAGTATGAGAAAAAAAACGTGTCTTTTGAACATTAAGGCATGTAAACGTATTCTAGGAGACACCCAAAATAAAAATGAGCATAATATGTCTCCTTTAAGTGTACACACTGTACCTACTGAGAATATTTATGTCCCCCACAAGTCTTCGGTGCAGAAAAGGTTGGGAACGCTTGCCGTACTGTGTGTGTGGGATTTGAAAATATCTGACTTTGGTGACTCTTAGCATATTAGCATGGATCTGCCCTGGAGTGTCTAATTATATAATAACAGGAATAAAGATTGTACACAGAGGAGCTTCAATGTTGCTCTGTCTTCACTCACCGTGAACTCTCGGAGGTTTTCACATTTGTGCGTATCCTCCCCGGGCGGCTGGCCTCTCCTGCACAGCTTGTTGTGGAGCCACATGAGCAGGTACCAGATGGACTTGGGGCTGGGGATGATGTTGAACGGAGGCGGCAGCGTGCCGCCCTCGTCAAAGTAACTCATCCACAGCTTGGTGCGGGCAAACTTCCACTCGATGTCGGCGTGATCCTGCAGGACAGGAAGGAGACGGCTTGTTGCATCTACGAGGTCATTGGCACAATCGGAGAGGTGATATTTTTCTTTTATGGTATTTGATGTAGCACACTGATTAATTATTGAGATTCTGGCTAAATATATTTTCCGACATTTTATAGAGAAAACAATTAAATGAGAAACTTATTAAAAATTAAAAAGTGGTGTCCTCAAACTGCTCATTTAGTTTTAGTTGAAATGATTTAATTTGCAAAGATGTAAAAACAAAGAAAAGCAGCAAATTCTCACATTGGAGACGCTGGAAGCTGCAAACGTTTGTGATATTCACTTGAAAACTGCCTAAAAACATCATTTCAGTATGATTTAACGCCGGGACTCACAGCGATGAGCTGGTAGGAGTTGTTCATCATGGCGATGAGCATGTTGAGCAGAACCACCAGCGAGATCACGTTGTACGTCCCGAACATGGTCGCCCCAATGAACTCTGTGAACTCGTGCCGGGCCTTCACGTTGGTGACGTACAGGTTCAACAGCCCGAATATGGACCAGAACAGAGACTGAAGAGTCTCAAATAACCTGAGGACAGAGAACGAGAGAGAAGGCCGGGCAATAAAGCCAGAGAATCACAACTTAAAGTGACACATAATAAATAACTTTTATCTATAAAGACCTGGAGGTTAAGACTAAGTCTTAATAAAGACATCATTGTAGAGTCACTTAGAAGTTTTAAGTGATTTTGTCAGTTTAAGATCTTTCTCATGAGCAAACAACAAGCACAACACATTAAATTTATGGCAATTTAACCGTTTCATAGACATTCAACACATCATGTGACTCAAAGCAAACACAAGAAACAGTCACTGTTTTTAACTATATGCTTTTTGAATTGGTTGTTGGACAACTTCACTTTTTAACAGCCAAAAACTGGAATCTACCAGCTGATGGATTCTCTCCTGGTTGTATCTCTCCCCTCTCTGCTCTGATCTGTCTCTCACCCTTTTTCTTCCATCTTCCTCCCCCCTCTCCCCTCTCTCTGTTAGCTACAGCTACAGTGGAGATTATTGAATTTTTGATGAAGCAACAATTGGCAGAACCCGACACTACATCACACGAGAGAGAAGAAGAAGAAGAAGAAGAAGAAGAAGAGAGGGGTTTTGTCTGCAGGGTGTTAGATTTGTGCCGCATAAAATATTCAACCCCTACATGTATTGTCATTGCAGTGTGTGTGTGTGTGTGTGTGTGTGTGTGTGTGTGTGTGGTAGGAGTGTGTGTTGCTAGGTATGTGGGTGTGAATGATCACTACATCAATCAGGATTGCGAGTGTGTGTGTGCATATACAGCATGTGAGTGATGTATGTTTATGTGTGTATTCAGAGGGCGGGGGGCGGGGGGGGGGTATTTAATCAACGAGGAATGAAGCAACCGAGCGTGATATTGCATCTGAGTTATGAAACCAGAAAGAGGGGAGGACGAGGACAAGATGGACGGAAAAACTGAACATAATGAAGACAAATAAACCTCTCTCTCTCTAACCTTTCCTCATCAAGCACAGTTTAATGAATCTCTAGTATCCATGAATTAATATAGTCGTTTATCTTTCCTCTCTTCCCTCTTGTCCTCTCACTTCTCCCCTCACTCTTTTCTATACAAATATTTTCACTTAACAAGAGGAAATTTGCATTTTATAGTTATTTTCTGTTGTTTGAAATTGAATTCTCTCCTCTCCTTGTTTTGTCCCCTCCTCTTCTTTTATCCTCTCGTTTCCTCTTTTGTCCTCTCCAATCCAGTCTCCCTTCCTTGATTTCTCTCTTCTCTCATTTACTCTCATCTCCTCTGCTTTCCTTGATTCCTTTCCTCTCCCCTTCCCCCACCTCTTGTATCATCTCCTTGTGTGCTTCATCTTTTCGTCTCTCCTCTCCCCTTTCCTTTTATCCTCTCCTCCTCCCCTTGTTTCCTTTCCCTTCCTCGTCGCCTACCTTCTCTTCTCCTCGTTTCCCCTTCCTCCCTCTCCTTGTTTACTGTCATTTCACTCCTCTCCTTCCCTCTCCTTTCCTTGTTTCCTCTCCACTAAGCCAAGTCATAACCTGCTACAGCTGATCCTCACAGCCGCTCAGTCATTTCACTGTTTTACTTCTGCAGTTGTGTGGGAGGCAGGCTGAGAGTGTGTGTGTGTGTGTGTGTGTGTGACACAGAAACATTGTACGCAGTGCTTCTCTGTGAGGAAACAAAGTGTGTTTAGAGTTGGCAGCCGGACAGCATCCAATTAAATCATTCCTATAGAGCTTATCTTGCTTTTGAATATGTTAGATTTTCTGTGTGTGTGTGTGT
>LKNJ01005845.1:0-20807 GCA_002120245.1 Maccullochella peelii
TGTCCAAAATATCACTGTATTCTGTAATATTAGATTCCCTTTCATTATTGGAATAAATAAAAACCGAACCATGATAACCAGACCCAGACCAAAATTCTTATTTATCCTAATTTTTGCCTTTTTTATATTTATCTTATTGTCAAGAAATCCCATGAAAGTATTGTGCGTATCAAACCCTGATAGATCTCCTTCCTCTGTGCCATAGAGCTCCATTGTTGTCCAAAAACTATTAAAACACATCAGGGAGCCTCACTGTTGTTCCTTCATTACCATGAACACACACACTGTAGTTAGTTTACACCATCCTGCGGCCCCAAATACTCAGTACACCAAATGTGGATTCATCCACCACTGAAAATAGTCCCCAACAAATGTAAATTGAGTAACATTTGTTGACAAACCTACAGTGGCCAGCTGTTTTAGGAAATGACTGAGCCTTATGAAACTATATATTTGTGAGGTTTTTTTAAATATTAATTTCTCCAATGGGCTTGGAGCTGAGAGCCACAGACAGAGTAGGGAAGTTGGACAGTATTTAAAAAGTGAATCACTGCCCATGTGTCATTGTCAGATTTTATTTATTTATTTATTTATTTGCCCTCAAATATCAATTTTAGTGTTGGCCTCCAAAATCCGTTCATCCAAAGGTCTGCACTGTGTCACCACCAGACAAGAGGAATATAGGAATAGTTTATGAATTGCTCTTTCTTTGACCTGATGATGTTTTCCTTCAAGGTCAAGGACAAGTAGTTAGGAAGGACTGAGCTAACATTTTAGCCACAGTTGTTTTCAGTAATGCACCTTCCATTGTCATTGCAAGAGCAAAATGTGTGTGTGTCACATGCTTTGTGTATTTACCTTGCCAATGCCCTTCATTGTAATGAGTTGCTTTTATGCTCACTTACTTCCCCTCGCCTCCCTCTCCATACAAACACATACACACATCTAAAAAGACACACACACACACCTCACTCCTGCCAGTTAGTCATTACGAGATAAGGAATTCCTGCTGAGAGAAGACTCCACACACTCTCTCTCGTTCTCTCTCAGCTGCTGAGGAAGGCTCCAACTGGGCTTTACA
This sequence comes from Maccullochella peelii, assembly GCA_002120245.1. NCBI lineage: Eukaryota > Metazoa > Chordata > Actinopteri > Centrarchiformes > Percichthyidae > Maccullochella > Maccullochella peelii. The sequence continues at coordinate 1,082 of LKNJ01005845.1, forward strand.
CACCAAATGCCCCTTTGTAAGACTATTCAGACAGACAGCCGCACACTGCAGTCCTTCCAGACTCTCCTGCAGAGACACATGACTGTCTACACTCTGCACAGGCCAGCAGAGGTGGCAACAAAGATAATGTGAGGGGAATTCCAAACCGTGAGCACATGAGAAAAAAGACAGTAAAATACCATAAAACAGTCTGTGTGTGTGTGTGTGTGTGTGTCAGGAGGTCAAGCAGGAGTGTCAGCTGACACAGCTGTCATCAAAGGCATTGATGTGTTAGGAGGGGTGTGTCAGCAGCCACGTGCCACAGCACCCCCTGCACTTAACACACACACACACACACACACACACATTTTGTTTCATCCTTTTGATTACCTGCGCTAGACTAATTTTCTGCTCTGACTTAGACCAGTATACAGGGCCAATACTAGGAACACACACACACACACACAGAGCTGCATTGTATACTCAAGTGAGTGTGCTCTGAACAGGGTTTTGAATATGAAAGCATAGCCCTTTAAAGTTTGATTCAGGGTTTATTTTTAAACCTGTATGTGTGGGTGTATGCATGTGTGTATCCACTATGTAATGGCTTACCATTTCTGTAAATATGTACATCAGTATTGGCAGCTATCAGCAGCTGTAATCCAGTTAGCTGATTTCAGTGTAGAGTTGTCAGGCCTCTAATTTGAGGGTGGTACACTGGCATAGTGGTCTCAGTAACTATCCAGAGCAGTGTCCTGTTTAGCAAGTGTGTTAGCACCTGTGTCAGACACATCCAAGTGGAGAACAGCTGGAGAACAGACAGGACACACACACTGAGTTGGCAAATAAACTGCAATAAGAGCAAGGAGTATGAACTAATATGTAAATCAATCAAACAGTGCCTAAAATAATAGACTGATTCCACAGGAGAAGTGCACTATAGGCAACAACAGAGAGCGCTGGCCGGGAAATTTCAGGGATGCACGCCTTTACGTTACTCTGATGGCAATTTTAACATGTTGGTCACATGTCTGGATAAACACCCTGGTCACTTTAATATAAAAGTCATGGTGGCAGTCTCACTAGGTCAGACCTGAAACACTTCTGGATTACCTCAACACAGCACAAGTCTGAAGTGAATGCTGTCAGATTAACGTCACGTCATATTCACCACTCTGCTGCTTGCACTTTCTCTTCTCTAACACAAGTCCTGTTTTTATTCTCTAACTCATTCCAGCCATTACTTTGAAGCTTTTTTTTAATCGCTGTTAAGCTACCGTTAATGAAACACTTCCTGCACAGATATTTCATATATAACTCTGCCAGCAGCTCAAAGGGGATAACCCCCCGCTTTTCCTGGTAGGCTTTTAACATTAACATCAGAAGGTGTTGACTTACTGGCAATAGCTTAACAGGGTTTTTTTTAAAATGTCAGAGTAGAAGAGCAGCAGAGTGGTGAGTATGACAGACTGTTGTATAGATGGATATTTTACTGAATTTGTTTTTTTTCTTTATTTGTTTGTGCCGGCCATTATTTGAATACAAGCTTTTATTTGAGAAATGACTGTATGCTTCTATAGATGTACTGTAAGGTGCGATATGATAAAGATAAATGTGTGTTAAATCAATGGGGATCGATTCAGTGATGGACAGAAAAACACCATGGGTTACTGTTTTAAAGAATTTCAAATACACTGAATATTTTAAACTCAGGGTCTAAAATTATAAATATAAATATTGTTCATAATTCTCAACACACAAACTGAATCATCAGTCCTTGGAGTTTATTTATCGAGTGTAACATCTTAATGTTTCTATGAAAACCTGGAGGGATCCTTTCCAAAGCATCTGCTATTAAGTCCACATAAGAGAACAATGATATGTGTGAGGCTACACTCTGCACCACATGCTGAGAGATTAACTGGAGGCTAATGAAGTCAACATGGCTGTCTGGCACACTCCCACACATATCTGTGGACATGACCATGCTCGCACGCACACACACACACACACACACACACACACACACACACACACACACAGAGGACTGCAGTAGGAATTATTTTGTCCCTCTTTTGTTTTTCTCATTCAGTCTCATTTCTTTGTCCATTAGTTTGTTAGTTTCATCGTGATTAAACATGATGACGTGGATATCCAAAACTAAGCCTACTGTGTAAAGATGAAAGAAAAATCAGTGCTTTGTGCTCACCAAAAAGAGTCTACTTTCAAATATATTATCTATAACTGCTTATCCTTAGAGGGTCGCAGGGCATTTATTGGTAATATTACAAATATTGCATTTATTAGTAATATTTGTAAATAGCTTTGGTCATTATATTTTTTTTCTATTCTATTGAATTTACACCACCATGCCGATTCTAACATGATTTCATGACTCCTTTATTTGTCAGTACTCGGATAGAGAGAGGGAGAGGGATAAATCCACCAAAATGGCAATATAATCTGGTGCAGGGAGGTTGTTGAATGGGACATTTTAACATCTTCTCGCTACTTTTTCTTACTGAATAGTGAGGTGATCTGCTGTGTCAATGTTGTGAAGTAGCGCTGCATGTTTTCCCACCATCTCGACAGCACACAGAGCTTGCAAAGAGAGCAAGTCGCTTCCAACAATATAACAAAGTACACAGACGCACAGTACAGCGTAATGTCAACTCAACAGTCCCTAATATGTGTTGTAGTATATTTGTTGTAACGACAACAAAATGCATAATACAATGACATCCTAATAAACCACCATATCACCATATTCCTACAGCCCCGAGGTGAGTCAGTCCATCTGGATTTCGCCAGAATTGCCAGACAGCCAGTTTGAGCATGCACACATGGACAGAACACACACACACACACACACACACACACACACACACACACACACACACACACACACACACACACCAGTCATGCCATGTGGTGTTGGAATCCAGTTCAGTGGGGGGCAGAGTGTGTTGGAGCTCTCCTGGAGACATGCCCCCCCTGCACTAATCTGTTAAGACCCCCGCACTGCCTCTCGGTGCATGTGCGCGTGTGTTTCCACATGCCCCACATAGCTGGCATGCTATTCATGGTATTCTCTCTCTTTGTTTCTACTTCTTTGTCTCGATGCTTTGTGCTCATGACCAACAGTGTTACGCTTTATCCCCTTACAGGAGTTGTTCAAGTTAAAGTGAGTTTAAATATCTAATATTTATATAATCACATTTAAAGTGTGTTGTTGCCCATAAACATATTTTCTCACCTACCTGTAGTGGTATCTAGCCATATAGGTTGTTTGTTTGTTTTTTTTAGAGCTTCATCAATTAGTTAGTAATTAATCAATTAGTCAATTTAAGTTATTTTTCAAGCAAATAGTTAAAAAAATGGATTGTTCCAGGTTTTCAAGTGTGAAAATTTGCCACTTTTCTTCGTCTTACAGGATACTAAATTGAAGACTGATAATTATAATGCAAATTGTATACAGTATATACAGTATGTGCATATAACCACTTCATACATACATGGCTATATGGCATGCATGTATGCATGTTTATACAGTATAATGTATGCATACAGTATGTTCCACTGCACATACTGTAAATATTTAGTACATACAGGTAGCCGTTCTGTATACATTTGTATACGTAGACTATATCTATAAATGTAATTTTATGTGTGCTTGTACTACATATACAGTATATGTATGTATTTTTTGTGCTTGCACATTGCATATATCTTTTTAATGGGATGTTATACCACGTCTTTCATTTTTTCCATGTGTATATAATTGAAGAACATTTTGGCCGCTATTCAAATAGAAAAAAGACAAGTAAAACATTCCAAATAAGTCTATCAGTACAGAGAACACAGTAAGACAACAAAAATGCACAAACGAATGATGAACTTATACATAATTCATAAAACTAAAAAGTACATGCCGACAAAATACTGTAAGTGTATGAGTAGTACAAAATCTTTTCTATCCATTTAGAAATGAAGCAGTTTGACTGTACACATACTGTATCTAATGACCAGACTTCATGATCATTGGTAAAACCTCTCCATCCTGCTGATGGCATTCTGGATCTCTCTACTAAAACAGGCAGAAACAAAGCCGAGAGCAGAGTGAAAGCACTGTATGGATCTGGATCAGCCCTGTCCACCAGTTCAGACAAACCACCCAACCCTCCTGCTGTAATTAGGCCTCTCTATGTTTAGTCCCTTTTCTCTTTGAACTCCACATCTGTGCTGTACAGATTTATTTTTCTTTAAGTGTTCTCTGCTGCAGCTGCATGTATAGAAAGTCTATTTGTCTCTGTGTGTGGTTACAGTGGTCATTTTGAAGCTGGATGTGAGAATGTGTTGTATTTACCACCAGATACTATCATCCTGCTTTTTGTTTCTAGACCAAAGCCCACGCCTTGGTTTCCCGCTATCTATCATTTTCTCATCGGCGTAAAGCTGAGAAAATGAAAGAATGAAAGAAAAAAAAGAAAGAATGGGGAAGAAGAGAGGGAGAGGGTGGAGGGTGCTGCTGGGAAGGAGGGAGGGATGTTGCTTGATGTAGTCATACACACGGAACAAAGGAGTCAACATCCCAGCTTGTGCCACACATGGCCCTCTGTCATAGTGTGTGTGCATATTGTACATGTAGAGGAATTCTACTTCACTGAATCCTCATAAATAAATGTGTGTGATGGCATTTATATTGTTGGTAGGTCAGAGTATCTGCAGCTTTTATGAGGCTGATTTATTCTGAGAACGCGACACACAGAGAATTTTCTTTGGTGGATATGTAGGTCAGTAAATCTGGAAGTATACAGCCGTTCTCAGGCCAGAGTTCTGTGAAACCAGGCTGTACAGGGACTTCATAGAGCTGTGTGCTGGCTGTCATTCATTCCTGTTGCGTTGTAGGGAACCAATCTAAACGCTGATGGTATCGTTATTCTATAGCCATTACATTGTGCAATCAACATTTACTTCAAGTTAAAGCAAAAAACTTCTCTATCCTATGTCTTCCGTCTATTGCCACTTTCAGAATCAAAGTCAAGACAGTCAATTCAAGGTATTTTAGAGCCAATCCAACATAGTCAGATACTGGTGTTACCAATGCTACAAATGCATGTACTGTAGGTGCACGTTGAATGATACAAAGAGGAGGTAGCATACTTGAGCAACCTTTAAAAGGATGGCAAGGATCAACATGGAGTAACGTTCATGCTGACAAAGGAAGAGCGGCCCTGGAAAGGTGAACATTTCCTGAAATAACTTAGAAAATGTTTGTAGGCAGTGTCTTACGAGGTATGTAATGTCTGCCCTTTGCAAGGCAAAACTAAACTGTTTGTTCAAGGGAGTTTGATCACTTCATGTTTAGTGCATTGGGGTGTGAATACTTACAAATGATTGCAGGAATAGTTTGACATTTTGGGAAATACGCTTATTAGTCAGCTGAAGATCCATACCACCCTCATGTCTATACAGTAAATATGAAACTAGAGCCAGGAAATGGTTAGCTTAGCATAAAGACTGACAGCTAGCCTGGCTCTATCCAGCATGTGTCTGTCCCTTACCTACTCTCATGTATAAACAAGACAAGTCAGACTGCTTAACTAAAAAATAGTAACGTTGGTTAGTTAGACCCAACGCAGCTTGGTTACATGATTAGCTAGAGTTAGAGAACAGGAGGTTCACAGCCTTACTGTTAACATATTTACTGTGGATTCACATTAGTAACATTTTGACAGTCAGTTAGATGACTGTAAACCACAACTGCACCCATACTCTACAGTACGACCACTCTTTCAGAGGTAGGTTAAGTCAAAGCAGCTTTGCAACTGGTCATACGCACAAATTCACATGTTGAAGTTCACCAGGCTGAACTCAAAGCCAGACCTGAATCCACAGAGTAAGACGTCTCCCTGGTGGCGACCATTGACCCATAGCTCTGATCTTCTAAAGGGATTAAAAAGCTCAGCAGGCTATTACCATTACTAGACCTCACACACACACACACGCACACACGCACACACATCACTTAGTGTGTAAGTGTGTGTCAATTTTCTAGGGTGTACACAGACAGGTGATCAATAACATGGGTTATCAATCTGACACGGGGCTGGGGATGGTGTATGTATGTGTGTGTGTGTGTGTGTGTGTGTATGTGCGTGCGTCTGGAGGACACATCTGGCACTTAGCCAAGTGTCGTCAATACTGTTGAAAGCTTTCTGACAATGAGGAAAGAGGTGTTTACTTAAGTGTGTATGTGTGACGCACAGGCTGAGAATTAGACAAAAGCCAAGACAGAAATGCAGAGCTTTTTAGGAGTTTGTTCTTATTATTGTATAACTGGTGGTGAAATGATTCCTCTGGAAAAAAAAAAAGGTTCTAATTTCCCCTCCTGTGGAAAAGAATAGCGAGAATGTGTTATGAGGCTGGTGGGCAGAGTGAGGCGGCAGAGGCAGATTAGTACAGACAGGCTGTCAAATGGATGGTTTTATCATTTGTCTCTGTCTGTCTCACACATAGCATACTTCTGACAGCTGGGGAGCTGAGCAAATATTATCAGAGAGCTTCCATTAATCAGGGCTGGAGCTGAGTGTGATTAAATAATGATTTGACTTACAAACACAGACAGACCGATACGGGATGTTAGGTCTGATACTGATGATGAGTATTTGGAGTTTAGCCTTTAGATAACAATTATATCTGCAGATACACTGTATATTATAGAATACATTATAATAAATATTGTATTATTCTTTTAATTATGTTGTATATTTACATTTATGTAACTCATATGATGAAATTTACTTTGAAAGGTGTTTTCAGCTTGATTTTTGTTCTAGTACATAGCATGCACCAAAGCCACATACCACATCATTTATAGCATACTGTAAGCTAGTTTCTGTTTTGTTTTTCTGACAAGACATAAATCCAACCTTTAGGAAAATGATCTTGTTCTCTTTCTTTTATCCAGAGTCAGATAAGAAGATATCAGTTTCATCTTTCTGCGCCCGCTTCAAAGAGCAATAAGGACGTATTTAGCCTACAGTAGCTCACCATGAAGACTAACGTAAAGAGCAGGGGGAAGCTGTTAGCCTAGCTCTGTAAAAATAACACTTTCCATCAGCTCCTTATGTATATGTTGTATACATATGCTTGTTTAATCATATGTACACATATAAATGTAAAAACATGCTATCAGTGGTTAAGGAGCAGTTAGCATTGAAGCAGTGACTCCATGTAGCATCTCAGAATTGCAATTTTGAATGTATTGTTGAGTTGTGTCCTCAATCAATCCCTTTTTACTACTAGTCCACAAAATTCACTGTGTGCCCTTTTATACAAGTGTCTGAATTCTCAGTGTGAAATTTCTGAATTAATAGTGCCCTCAAAATGTCCCACAAAGAAATAAAACATGTAATGTCAATAGCATGTGCACTACTTTTTTCTAAAAATCCTACACTTGTCAGTAATTAAGCCAAATGACTGTACAAATAAGTTTCCAAAATGTCAATGTAGTGTTCACTATGGAGTAAGCTACTGAGTGTTTATAATGCAGGGAATAGTGAATGACTGATTTTGGATGCAACGTTGGTGATTAGCATGCTAGCTTAATAAGATACAATATTCCATTGGTAAGTGTAAGGCCTGGTTACAGTAGCATTTTCTGCAGTTGGTGCTGGTAATATATATGGAAATATCATGGAAATGATGAAAGGATACTAAGAGAGCTAGCTGCGGTAGCTACTTTTGTATGTGTGTTGTGTACCACAGCTGTTGTGGTTTCCCAGGCTGGCTGGTTGACTCTACACTCAAACCATATAATACAGAGTTTAAACAGGCACACAATAGGGCGGCCTGGTTCCCACAACAACTATGACAAGACCCCTGCTCTGTTTTTATTGCCTGTGTGTCAGCAGCATGTTTTAATGTGACTGAACAACCTTAAGTCTCTGCTCATTCGGCGTGAAGAAGCAATAAATCCTCATTCAAAGGTGAAGAGGCCTTTTAGTTTTTTAACTTCAGAGTCTGATGAAAGGGACTCGGTGGTGCACTGTGACCCTTGCAGGTTGCCATAGTCACATAAACACAGGCTTAATGACTTTTTTAGAGAAAGGAACCATGTTGAATAAGATAAGGAGTTTAATCTTTGTTTTTGCCGTAATGTTTTTCTGTTAGTGAATGTAAAACTTTCCTCTGTCTGTTGATATGATTATCAAATCTTTCTAGTAGGGTTGATATCCATCCTCTTCCGTTCAGACTAATGTTTGCAGTATATATCTTTGTGTTATTCTTGAATCTCACCTGCCTCTCCGCTCTCTGTATTTCTGTGTCCAGGTGGTAGTTCCTACTCGGGTTGGACAGGTGTACGTGTATGACACAGTGAAACCAGACCAGGACGAGTACGACGTCCCACCCAGACATCAGCCTCCGACCCAGCAGGACATATACGACGTGCCACCCACCCGCCAGCAGTACAACACACAGGTCAGACTGCAGCGTGTGTGTGTGTGTGAGACAGAGAGACTGTGTGAGTGATTCTGCTGGACTGGATGTGTGTGTGTTCCAGTCAGTGTATCTATCTGACATGAGTTTGATTAACCATATGTCTACTACATGATCTAGCAGTACGACATACAGACCTTATCTGATTCAGCTTGATTGGTTTGCATAGAAAATTTGGATTAGTGTTGTTTCCATAGTATTTCACAATTGCTTTGGCTCAGTTTTCACAACAGTGTCTCAATAAGCACATGCCTGGTTGGCAAAAAAAACAACATCTAAATTCTTAACTTTTAAACCCAAAATACTGTGCATAGAACCGTAGTGCCAAACATGAAATCACACGCTCAGACCTCATTATACAGCCACCTCATATCAAGTTCAAATCGCTGCATCTATTCAAAATGTCTTTGTAACATTACCCAGGTCAATAGCATTGCAACATAATTGCTAATCATCACAACTGCCATGCATTTTTTTCCCATGTGTTTACTGTCAAACTGTTATATTGAGTTTCACAGTGTAAATTGTGGTATTGTGTGTGTGCTCACATTGCATGCGTGATTCAAATTCACCGCCAATGTTTGGCATTTGAATAAAAACACAAACCCTGTCCTATATACAGAACAGAAAACCTAAACTGATGCAGCGAAGTAGTCAATATCATAATTTTGTATCGGATAAATGTAGGAGTTTGTGTGGTGTAAAGTTAGACTCAAGACTACACACTCCATACTCAGATGAGTCTAGTGTTACAGTACGTTCAATAAATCAAATTCAGGTTTTCAAAAGGAATTCTTAGTCTACACTGTTTCAAATACATATGCATAAATTAAACATTTTTCTCGTATATAATTTGTACGTGCTTCTTCAAAGAGATTACCTTCGTATACTCTGTTTTGGTGAGAATCAGTTATGTTTTAGAGCATTGTTTTATAATGACCATTTCATTTTTAAAACGCAGAAATGATTCAAATCCAATGATGAACATATCCATTGTTGTGATGCACAGAAAAATCTAATGCATTGCCCCATGTGATACTTTTGGATTTATTTTCAGGGTCACATTTTGACCCTATAATTAGGAGTATAGCATTTTGTGTTAAGAGCTTTGAAAGTGTAAATTAGTATTTCAGTTATTCTTAGTAGTACTGTGCTAGCTTCAGCAGTGTTATTAATAGCAGCTGTAGATGTGGATGTTGTGCCAGTAGTCCTGTGTTGTAAAGGCAGAAATGTGCTTCGTCTTACAACTGTGGTGTGTCGTATCAGAGCATGGCATTCTTATCCATCAAACACAGACACACACAGGTATAGTCTGCCAGCAAGTCGTCTTTCTGTCTGCAGAATATTAATATTTGATGTGATATAACATTCAACCTCTCCATCTCTAAATATTCAATCTATCTTCAGTGATGGTCCTTCATAACCAACTGGCAGGCTGGATATGCCACGTGTGTGTGTGTGTGTGTGTGTGTGTGTGTGTGTGTGTGTGTGCGATATATAAGACACTTGGACTGTCCAGAGGCGACAAGAAGAAGCTGTATTTTTCCACTCTAGAGGAGGTTATTGATGTGTCTGGGTACTGTAAGTGTGTGTGTGTGTGCGCCTTTAGGGCAATTACATTTAATTCCACATACACAGAGGTCACTTTATTCCTGCGTAATTCCACACATACTGTTCACAATGTTTTCTGCTTAATAAGCAGGCACTTGGCGCGCACACACACACACACACACACACACACACACAGGCAAAATGTACATAGAAGAGAGTCTTGATGCTGACAAGCCGAAAGAGAAAGGTCACTCACATACAACCACAGCAAAATGAGAGCTGGAGTCGCAGGAGGAGGAAGAGGAGGAGAAAATGAGCTGCATGAGGCAGAAGGGGGAAAGGAGGCAGAGCACAGGAAGGAAAGAAGTATGAAGATAAACAAGACGACAATGAATGGTGAGGAAAATGAAGGATGGGAAGATGAGGAAGAGCAGGAGGAAGATGTGTTGCTGTGGCTGCTGGGCTTTTTTGAAGTCGGCAATCTGAAAGGTGAAGAATGAACGCACTGCAACACAAGGCACTTCATCAAAATGTCTGCTGTGTGGGAGACGGCTCGCGGTAGATGGCTCTGTCCACAACAAGTAATCACGCACACACACACACACACCCGTAACATCACAGTAGAGCTGTGGTGTACAGCGAGCCGTTTCAGAGCACAGTGCATCAGACTTACTGAGTGATAGAAGTGTTTACACTGGGATGTCAGCACTGACTGGACTGTGGAGCAGGAAAACTATGTTGTGAACAGTTGATAGTAATCCTCTTTCCTGCAGGGGCTATTCTCTGCCATACACTCGTTCCATTAATACCCGTACCTTCCTGTTGTCAGAGCAAGTTCATCCATCATGATGTGCACTATGGATACAAATCTTTTATCACAGTGTTCATTCTGTATCATACTGTAATATCTATACATGCCATATTATAGTATATTGAAATTCAATTGAGGGAGTGTTTGCTTTCTGCTAAGAAATCAGTATATATATCATTGGTGGGTGTTTTGACTTGTGATTTTATTTAGTCAAAGTTGTAATAACTAATTTAAGTTTGATTTACTGTTCTGCAGTGATAGCGGTGCTTACACTAGGGGGGGTGAACTTTTGGTTCCAACCGACGATATCGGTACTGTAATCTGACATCTGACAACGGCCACACAGACAGTTGGGACTAAGCGGTTGCTTAGAATTGAATTGAATTGAATTGAATTCGAATTCTGGGGTAACGCACACAGGGCCAAGGGTCCAGAAGCTGGTGTCCTGTGATAAATGTAGAGGATCTGCAGCGGCTGCTGGGAAGGAAGAGTGTCATCTCTCTCTTTGTGTGATGGTCTCTCTCAATCTCACTTTTTCTTCCAAATTCAAATTAGCTTTACTGGCATGACCGTAATTACGTATAGTAAACGTGTTGAGATTTAATGAATGTAATGGTACAGAGTAGTACAGACAGTACAGCTTAATGTGTTGTTCTGCTGGTTTTCCTCTCTCTGTCTGTCTGTCTGTCTGTCTGTCTGTCTGTCTGTCTGTCATTGTTCCAGTATAACAGGCATAGAGGTGTAAATGACCCAGTTGGATGGAAGTGGCATCCCAGCTGCTGTACACACACATGTGCATCTGTGTGTGTGTGTGTGTGTGTGTGTGTGTGTGTGTGTGTACAACGTCAGAGGCAGGAAGTCACTCCAGTGTGTGTGAGAGACACAGAGTAACTAGTGAAGAGAAGACTGAAGGACAGGAAGGAATGATGGAGCGAGTGTTAAAAGATGGACATTTCCTCAATAAGCTTACTGTCTCATAGAGAGGTGGTCATGTGACCAAAACCACACTGGTTCAAATTCCTGGGATATCTCTTTGCCCCCTCTTCACCTCCCTTTTCCTCTCCATTTGCTCATCTTGTCTCTTCTCTCTGCCTTCTTTTCATACCCTTTCTTCTTTATCTCCTTTCTTTATTTTATTTATTGTTTCCCTTTTCTCACCCTGCCTGCTGGTTCCCCTCCTCCTTCTGTCCTGTTTCCATCCTCTTCCTGCACCTCTGTTCTCTTCTTTTCCTCCTTTCCTCTTCCTTGCCTCCCTCTCGTCTTTACCTCTTCGTCCCCACTGTGCTGCTTTCCTTTCCTCTGCTCTTTCCCTAGACAAAGGCAGTAGATGTAATGCATTCAACCATTTAAAACCTTGTGTTATGGCTCGCCGTGTGTGTGTGTAATTGAGAATGTATACGTCTTGCTTTACTAGTGTCTAATAGAATAAATGAATGATGATGAATTCAAATGATGCTTAGGTGGTTTGGAAGGACCTTTAAAGTGTCTTCTCTCTCGGTTTTGGATTGCTGTATCCCTCACATGTGAAGTCCAACTAAGAGCAGAGCAAAACTACACTTTCCCGGACTGGACTGAAGGGTCATCCTGTTAGACTCCACCTTTCAACCAGCGTCCTTCCTTTTATGTACTTCCCATCAGCTTTTCACATGAGCCAATACATAAGAGCCAGATATGGGTGTGTCCTGTTGAAGCCTGTCAGCCAGAAACTGTTGATAAGCACCCTCTCACATTTTCAAGGACTCAAAATCTGCAACAACTGGAGGAAATTATGGGAGCAGATTTTGAACTGTGTGCACACAAAATCAGGATTTTGCATTTATGTACATGTTCTCAGAAGCCTGCCTCACGGACTGATCTTTTCGTCTTCTCATTCAGTAGTTTTGTTATTAATGAACTTCCAGTCTACACCAAGGTTTGCCTGTTTTTATGTCACCACTCCCACAGACAGTGTAGTATGTTTCACCCCATCTGGTACCAACAACATGGAGTCATTTACACCTCCCATCTTGCCCATTATACACTAGTGCAACAATTACTGAAGGATTTATAGAGCATATCTGCAGGTTTTGAAAAGTCTTACAAATCACTGAATTCAGTTTCCTCAGTAAAGAATTTGAAGATTTGAAATGTCTTAAATTTCATTTACAAAAGTTTTGAATATTTTCTCTTGCCTTGAACTTCAATTAATTAAATGAAATCATTTTTGAATGGGGTCTGTATTCTCTCTGATGTATTACATCATTGCACTGATAGATGTGTGTTCACATGTGTACGTGTGTGTGTGTGTGTGTGTCTCCAGTGTACTGTGTGTAACAACATGTTATTTATGTCTGTCTTTTTCTCTGTGTTCAGGTGTATGACACTCCTCCCATGGTGGTGAAGGGGCCCTCTAGTGGTCAGGATATATATGACACCCCAGCCAGCACAGAGAAGAACACTCAGCAGATGGTGAGGCTTTGGATTTGGGAGTTATTGTGTTTTTATGTGTCACAGATATGTATATACAGTATAAACTGTATATATCTCGTTACAAGTGCTTGACACTGGCAATTTGAAGATATACTGTATATGTGGCATACTGTATCTCTATGGTCATGTTCAAAACAGTCCTTGCTTAGGATAGGTAAACATTAACATTGTGGTACCCCTTCTGCCCCCCCAGGAGAATATTTTGGCAATTGTACCACCTTTATCTATAAATATCTAGAAAATGCAACATATCAGTCAGTATAGCCATGCTAGCAGCTCCATTATGAGTTTAACAGGTGTAATGTTTACCATTCTCACCATCTTAGTTAGCATGCTAACACTTGCTCTTCAGTACTAAACACAAAGTGCAGCTGAGGCTGATGGGAATGTCATTAGTTTTTTCAGGTATTTGGTCATAAACCAAATTATTGGACAAATTGAAACTTTGACCTGATGATGGCGCTGGAGGAAAAGTCAGAGGATCACCAAAGTGATTTTAGTTCATCCTGAGGGGAACATGAATGTGAACCACATGAACCACATTATTGGCAATGCATCTAACATATATTTCACTCAGAACCACAAGTGTCGACCTGCTAGAGGAAAAGTCAGTAAGATTCATCCTCTGGTGAACATGAATGTCTGTATGAAATTTCATCGCAATCTATCAAATAGCTGTCTGGACCAAAGTGGTGGACCGACCAACTGACTGACATTAACACCCATAGAGCCACGCTGCTAGCATAGCTAGAAACTGCTAATACAGTAGAAAAACATTGTTATAAATATTATTTTAAGTATTTCAAAATCTAAATTCTCCTCTTGGATGTAAGCTTCTGAGATGTGTGACACCTTAAAGCACAATTTTCACACATTTTCTGATGAAGTTTGGAAAAATTATATAACTATTTCAGCTCAGAATCCACACAACATCAACTCACAAGGGCTTAACTGCACATTATATTGCATTATGGTAGCCAGTTATGAAAATACAGTTGCCCACAACCAACGGACACAACAAACTAAGGTGATCTGGGAGCACGCTGTTCTTAGCAAGGTTCTTTAAAAAAAAAAATGTCTTCATCATCTATAATGTAATTTACAAAATGTATATATGGTACGTTTTAAGTTCAATTAAAGTGATAGTATATGTAGTGATATAGTGAACTGTGCTGTAAAGCAGTTTCATACATGCATACAATACAAAATTACACAAAAAAATGAACAATAAAATAAAACAGTATTTCTCTCCCTCTCTCTCTTCAGGTCTATGACTTCCCTCCGTCTGTCAGTAAAGACGTCTCTGATGCTCAGCTAATCAGAGAGGAGACCTACGACGTGCCACCCCACTTTGCCAAACTCAAGCCTGTCCCAGTCCCTCCTGGCCAGTACCTGCACAACAACCTCAACGACGACGACGAGCCGCCCATTCCAGAGGACGTGTACGACATCCCGCCCCCCATCCTGACTGACAAGCGTTATCATGCAGACAGGGGCGGAGTCAGCCAGGCCCCCCAAGAGATCTACGACATCCCGGCCAGCCTGCGGAGCGGAGGTCACCCCACCCAGGATGTCTACGACTTCCCTCGGGAACGAGAGGAGAAGGGAGGAGAGAGGGGAGACCACTATGTCTACGATGTCCCACCACAGGTAGGGGAGTTACAGGGGCATTCTGGGAAAGATATTTGTTTGCCTTTAAACCAAGATTCAGATGGGAAGTATTCGTCAATTAACCTTTAGTATAGTTTTTGTCATGCATTTTTAATTATGTTTTCGAAGTATTCTGAGGCTACAGCCATCACCATCTTTGTTGTGTACAGTTACCATGGTTATAGGTGTTGTTCTTGTCCATCAGGAGGTCAGCAGAAAAGGCTCTGTTCACCTGTTTGTAGCAGACTGTAATCGTTTAAACACAGAGTCCATGTCGCGCTGCTCTGTGGTAATACAGCACACTCACTGTCATTCCTGCTCACCTAGCATTACTGCAGCTATGTGTTCTCTGCTGTCTGGGTTTAGCTTGAGACAAACAGGGTTTACCGTTGACGTGATAATGTTACTTACCTTTTTATGAATGAGTTTGCCACTTCTTCTCTAATTTTCACTGGGATCATAGATGAATTTAAATCTGTTACTTTTTTCTGTAACATTAGCTGCCAGTTAGCTGTTGTTGAAACTTTGCATCAAAACAGTAATGTCCATTTGTCTGTTCTTCCATCTTTCACATTATCATTTAGTTTCTATTTGTTGACAAAAATCGTAATCATTTTCAAAAGTTACTTTTTATTTAGGGTTTGTCTTCTTTTGGAAATCCACGAATGCTTTGCATCGTAGTCTTTAAGTGAACACTGCTAGCTTAGCACAAAGACAAGAAACAGGGGGAAACTGCTAGCTAAGGTTAATCCAGATAGCCTCTCAGTTCTTTAAGTGGTGGTATGTGTGTTCCAGGTTGTGCGTGATGCCCAGTCCACCAGTGAGGAGCTGACCATGTCCTTCAAGCGGCTGTCTGCCTCCAGCACAGGAAGCACGCGGAGCAACCACTCTGCTTCATCCTTAGACATGGTCCCTGTCCGCGACACCTCCTCTTCTTCCTCACTCCCTGCCCCTGGCTCCACTTCAGGGAAACCCCTCATCTTGGACCTGGAGCAGGCCATGGAGCGTCTGTCTCGCCTCCAGCATGCTGTTGAGTCCAGCGTTTCCCTCATGATGTCATTCATCACAGGTAACTGGAGAAGCCCTGCTCACCTGGAAGGGAACCTCCCGGCCATTCATCAGGCTGCTGACCGGGTGCGCACCACTGTCCGAGACTTCCTAGAATTTGCCCGGGGCGCTGTGGCGAATGCCGCCCAAGCCACGGACCGCTCTCTGCAGACCAAACTGGGCCGTCAGGTGGGGAAGATGGAGGAGGTCTTCCAGAGTTTGATTCGACACAGTCAGAGCTTAGACGGCCTTTCCTGGTCGCACACAGCGCTCACAGCACCGCCACCAGGAGGGGATGACTTAGATCGACTAATCATGACGGCGCGAGGCATCCCCGACGACGCCAAGCAGCTCGCCTCCTTTCTCCACGGCAACGCCTCGCTGCTCTTCAAACGGACCACCCGGCTCCAGCAGCAGCTGCCACTTCCTCCGATTCCAGGGGAGATCAGCGGTGTCATGACAGGATCAGGAAGTGGGAGCTATCAGGGAGGGGAGAAGGTGCACATTCAGTCGCGGCCCCTCCCCTCTCCGCCAAAGTTTACAGCTGAAGAGGAAGGTGTGGACAGGCCATATGAGACCACAGAGGAAGGCTGGATGGAGGACTATGACTACGTGCATTTACAGGTACACACATACACATGTACATACTGTTGAAACTCTGTTGCTGTGTTTACCATTATGATAGAAGTTCCTGGTCACCAATAATTGTAGTCAGGACACTGACATCATGCTTTAAACTATTTATTGCAACATGCAACACACTTTAGCTGGTAGTGACGGTCATCACACAGCATCTCTGTGGAGGCCACACTCACTCTGTCTCACACACATACACACCTATCATAGCCATGATGAATGAGCACATGTGCCTGTGAATAGTCAGCTACTTTTTTTACCAAGCAAGTCTGTGTGTGTGTGAGAGGAGATACTCTAAGTCCTAGCAATGTTATTGCAGCTCCTGTTTGTCACCACCAGAGGGAGATAGAGATTGTATATCAATTATGATCCTCCTGCTGATCCACAAACAAAAGAAATGTGTTTTATATAAATCAAGTGGTGTAACCCGCTGTGTGTGTGCGTGTGTGTTTGTTAATCTGTTAGGGAAAGGAAGAGTTTGAGAAGAACCAAAGACAGCTGCTGGAGAAAGGCAACATCATCAGACACAAGACACAACTGGAACAGCAACAGGTACCTGTGTGTGTGTGTGTGTGTGTGTGTGTGTCCTCAGTCCGTCACCCTCACTTTACTTGTTCTGTGATTGTGTGTGTGTGTGTGTGAGAGAGTGAACAAAGAAATGAGTGGTCATTTAGGCTGTAATTAGAATTTAAGCTGCTCGGCCATGTCAGCCCTGGGATTGACTGGCGACCAGTCCAGGGTGTACCCTGCCTCTCGCCCAATGTCAGCTGGGATAGGCTCCAGCCCCCCCGTGACCCTCTGAGGATAAGCGGTTATAGATAATGGATAATCTTTTTTTGATTAATCGATAAATTGTTAAGTCTATAAAATATCAAAGAATTGTGAAAGAAGAAGATCAAAGGTTCCCAGAGGCCAGTGTTACGGTTACCAATTACTTGTTTTGTCCGATCAACAAAGAAATGTTGAATTTAGAATCGTATAAAACAGAGAAAAGCATTACATCCTGACATTTGAGAAGCTGGAAGCAGAGACTGTTTTTTAATGATATAATAATCAAAGTTCTTGCAGATTATTTTTCTATCAGCTAATCGTCTCCTTCCTTCTCTTCTCCTTCCAGATTAAACAGTTTGAGCGGCTAGAACAGGAAGTCAGCCGGCCAATCAACAACGACATGACGGGCTGGGTCCCGCCCCCGCACCACCCTCTGGCCAACCACGTAGCCCAGAATGGCTCTGGAGGCCCCTCCTCCTCCAAACTGTGCCACGGCGACCGACAGCTCCTCCTCTTCTACCAGGAGCAATGCGAGCAGAACGTCACCACGGTGACCAATGCCATCGACGCCTTCTTCACCTCCGTCAACTCCAACCAGCCACCCAAGATCTTTGTGGCGCACAGCAAGTTCGTCATCCTCAGCGCGCACAAGCTGGTGTTCATCGGTGACACGCTGTCGCGCCAGGCCAAGTCTCCTGAGGTGAGGGCCCGGGTGGCCCAGAGCAGCAACACCCTCTGCGAAAAACTCAAAGACATCGTGATCAGTACGAAAACAGCGGCGCTTCAGTATCCTTCCCCTGGAGCCGCCCGAGAGATGACTGAGAGGGTGAGGGAGCTGGCAGGGTGCACGCAGCAGTTCAGAATGGTGCTGGGACAGCTGCTGGTGATGTAGGGGAAGGGGGCAGGACCAGACAGTGACACAAACTGAGATGTCCCAGGAACACAGGGCAACAAGGGGTGGACGACCCTGTGCACCCCTGCAGCACGAGACAGGAGGACCTGGAGCACAGAGTGCTGCAGGAAACCCTGTACACCCTTCCTGTGTGAGGTTAGAGACCCCGCGTGCCTCGACAGGGTGAGGCTTTCCATCCCGTTTGCTCCTGACATGTAGCATGGGAAACCCTGTGTGACCCGGGATCCTGGGGGTCTGGGACCCTGTCTGGGAACGGGGAAACTGACCTCACACCCATCCTCTGCTCCCTCCCTCCCTCGCCTTTCACTGGGACCGTTCTTCCCTTATCCCTCATTCCTCTGCGTGCTTTTTATTCTAGACAAACTAAAGGAACATTTTATCTTCAGTGGGCTGGGCCAATGGTTGTAAAATAATCATTGTAAATATTTAAGTTACCTATTTAGTCGGAAAACCAGAAAGAAAAAAGACTTAAGAACTTCCAGTATATAAATATAAATATATGGTTCTTTTATTTTGAAGAAAGAAAAGATGAAAACATAAGTGTAGTTTTTAGACAATATCAATAATTGTTATTATTATTGCTATACCGTATAATTATGACTCTGATTCTTGTATAATTGTTGTCATGGATGTGTAAATTCCAGATGATATGTATGACTGTATGTCGTAGTATGTCTATGCTCTTCTCCATCCCTGACAAAGGCACACTTTCCAAGAAAACACTGGAGCACACACACCCCACCTTTAAACTTCACCTGATGACAAACTGACAGTTGAACATGCTGCCATGTTGCCTCTGTGTTGGAGCACTACGTTACCGCTGTGGCTCAGTAAGTTGTTCACACTGATTTTAATCCACCAGTGCAGGCAACACTGCTGCCAAAAGATGTCTAAATAGCTGTACTGTTCCAGTACTGCAGTTATTAAAGATGATCTCAGTGCCATCTCAGTTGCTTTTTTTGGAAACTATACGTAGGTTGTTTTGTAAGAGGCATGTATTAAAGAAAAGGAGTGTAAAAGGTTAAAAACTACAAATGAAATTAAACCTGCTTTTCTTCTTTTCTCTGACACTGTGATATGGTGTTTTTGAAATATTCAGAAATTATGTGAAATGGCAGTGAATTATGCTAGAATCACCTAAAGCCAACGATTATCTCAAGATACCTAGAAACATAAGTCTCAGTCCCGAGTAGCTATCAGTCTACTGAATGTGCTTAGAATGTTATCAAATTTCTGTTGCAGCAAGAGGAGGGAAAGAAGACAGCATCATGGGATGAAAAAATGACCCCAAATGATTCTGATGTGGGATGACATATGGTTGGTAACTTACAGTTACTAAGTCACATTTCTCGATACAAGTTCACACAGCTCTCTTTACCAACATGCAGCTCAGCAGA
>LKNJ01005846.1:0-20775 GCA_002120245.1 Maccullochella peelii
AGTAATAATGCTAGTAATAAGTCCAAAAGCAACAGTAGCAGCAGCAGCTGCCGAGTAGCAGCACAGGGGCAGCAGGTGGCCCACACCACAGGTCCAGGCTCCGCAGCTCTGCAACCACAGATCACGATTCCGCAGCTCCGAAGTTCATGTTTATTGTGGTGGATTCTTTAGCTCAGGCAATTTTCAAGTCTGTTCACATAGTTTATCCTGATGTTTCTTACACACTTGTATGTGTGCTATTTAGAGATGCAAATGTAGATTTTTTTTTTTTTTTAACCTAGTAAAGTTAGTTGTACCTCTTGATGGGATGGGGATGTGATAGCCTGGTTCAAGGTAGTTCAGTAAGTTAGCTCACCACGTTTGTAGGCATCATGTCCTTTTCCACCATAAAGCAAAACCTCTGAGTTATTGCCTCTGTATGCACATCACTATCAACCTCTTTGGTGTTGTTTGTCGGGAGGACGGGGTTCCACTTGCACTGCAGCTGTCGGCTCCAAAAAAACACACTGTCGGCTAATACATTTTTAATCGGTTAAATTCTTATTAAAGCAGAAGATAACTGAGCCCTTTTCTGACTTACTTGATGTTGTGTTCATTATCAATAATCTCTACAAGCATCAGAAACTTGTAGAAGAAAATCCAAGTAGTCCAAGATGACCAATTCCCACATTTCATCTCCTGAGCTGCCATAGTGCCAATGTGTAGTTACACTTTTGAGGAGGCACACTTTTCACTTCCGGTGCAGCTACGGAGCCTATGTACTTGCATACGGGCAGTGAAACCCCTTAAAGTAGAAGTATAAATTAAGTTTACACCTGCTAATAATCTTTTAAACTGTAGCCAAAAAGGGACATCTTGGAGCACAGTTATTACAATACATGTAGTCAAATGAGCTGGATTGTCATCATTGCCACCAGCCAATTGTAAGCTGTGGGAGTGCAAAAATAAGAGCTAGGGAGAGGTGATAGTCACATGACTACAGGCCCCTTTACACCGTGTGATTGTAAGCTGTCTCTGATGAAAGATGACAATTGTGAGAGAAACGACATGGTGTAATCTTTGGTTGTTAATTAAACATGGTGGCTGTAGATCGTACCGTGAGACACGTCCACCAACGGCTGATTCAGAGCTTCATTGTAGAGGGTGGATACCCAACCCGAGCCCGACGAGGCGAGTCAGGCCGGGTTTGGACAAAAATTTAGAAATGATGTTCAGGTCGGGTTCGGTCACGTCAGCTGGGCTAGCCTACATGGCGCTCCAAGTTCTTTTTAGTGAAAATATAGTGTAAAAATGATGGACGTACTGTCTGTGTTGTGCTACTTCCTGTTCAGTGCTGGGGTTTGTTTTTTACGTGACAACCAATGAACGCAACACGTAGGCTACTTCAGGCAGTTAATATTCATGTACCCTAGCTAAGGATGGAGGACGTCAAACAAAATTTGTCATCGGGGTAGGTTAAAACTACTGAAATTCATGGTATGGAGGCATTTCGATTTGCTTCAGCTTACATTAACTCTGTCGGGTTCGGACATAAAAAACAGAATGCCTGTCGGGTTCTCGTCAATTGAGACGAGAACCCTCGTCTTGCACCTGTTTATTTACATTGTCGTGATTCAGTAGTCGTTCATCGCACCATCTGACATACCTCAAAATTTATATCATACACTTCAGGCTTTATTAGACCCACCTCGCACAGTGTGACATTCAGTGACCTTTTTGTTGTTATGTGTTTAGCTTGTTGCTATGACAGTCTGTAGGCACCTTTAGTGGGTTGTTCTTTTTGTGTCTGCTGTTGTAAGAATTTCTTACCGTCTTCATTCACACCCTGCCAGGTTTTTTGCGGGGGGATCGGAGCGCAGTGGGCAGCAGATCGTTGGGCCTCCCAAGAAGAAGACCTCCAATGAAGTGGTGGAGGATTTGTTCAAGGGGGCCAGGGAACATGGAGCTGTGCCTCTGGATCGCGGTGGGAGAGGGCCAGGAGAGTCCAGCAGAGCCAAGGTAAAGTCAAACTCACAATGTTGTTCTCTTTTTTTCAGTCTCCATCTGTATCGTCACATCTTTTGTCGTGTGTGTGTGTGTGTACTTTAATTGGCTTTTGCTCGAATGGGGCGGGTCAGCAATTTCCCCAGCTTCTCGTTGTAATTCCTCTTCCCCATGGCGATTCTGTTGTCTCTCATTTTGTCTTTATCGTCTCCTCTCCCCACTTAGGCCTTCCTTGGTGGAGGCTACAGGCTAGGCGCAGCTCCTGAGGAGGAGTCTGCCTATGTGGCTGGAGAGAGGCATGCCTCCAACAGCCAGCAGGATGTGAGTACAGATCCTGAGGGGTCCTCTTTTGTATTATTTTGTTGCTTTTTTGCAGTTCTTGCGTAGTCGTGTCTCCCCCCCCCCCAACAATGGCGGAGAGAACTAAACGCTCAAAAATCAAAACACAAGTTTTTTGTATGTAAGGGTGGAAACACGAGCAATCTTTTGAAACAGGTAAAGTGCATCACATACAGGCGGAGAAATGCACAGTTTTCGACTGCCTAGCTCGTAGTTCATCTGTCGTTGCCCCCGTCACTGCCCGATCGGTACTGCGCACGTGCAACTCTCAACCGAGATGAGAAGGAAGTGAGATGGGTCACTCGTTAGCTACTTCCATCATCATCTCCGGAAAAACACGATGTGTTTAATTCAGAATGTTGTTGTGCTGAATGTGTTATTTTTAAACCAAGTTTTAACATCTTCTGGATGCAGTCTAATGAGGTATATGATATATTTCTCCATAGGGAACAATCCCATACATAAATCTGATATATGACAAAATATGTAAACTACATATACAGTGTCCATGTATGTCTCACACATATATGCTTATAGATGTGAACATATAAGTCACCGTATATAATCATATCATATACCTGTGTGTGTGTGTGTGTGTTACGTTGCCTTTGTATATGCTGATTCTGGACAGTACAGTATATCGGTATATCAAGTATTTCAGGTTTTCTAGTAAGTCCTGTGCACCTTTCAGACTACAAGCGAGCAGGACACGCTAACTGGATTTTGATTAAATTTTCTTTTGTTTTCGTGCCGTGCACACAAAGTGCCCCACGCACATGGGTTTACAACACACCAAAAGTACAGTCGCAGTGGTCAAACATTTCATTTCATTACAAAATTACAGGTTATTTTACAGCTCAGTCTTAAACAAAATATTCTGCCTTCTCTTCCAAGCTTGGAATATAAAATCTGCTACAAAAAAGGTTCCCTTCAAGATTTTCATAATCATCCAGAAAAAAGAAACCAACATAAATGGAGAACATTTTACTAAAAAGTACACCCCTTACATCCTTGTAGACAGGACAGTAAAACAAAACAAAGTCTCTCCTCCACTGGATGTGCCAGTATGGAGTGGAGGTAAAGCGAGGGCTGTGAGTATGTACAGGAACTGCTGTCAGCAGCAGTCGAGAATACAGCAGTTTGTAGTACTGAACAGAGGGGAAGGCGTGTCAGTCAGCAACCACCCGCTCTACTTATGCAAGCTAAACTTTGTCACTACAGTGCTCACATTAAAGCTTGTAATGCTTTGATTTTGATTGCTAGCAGTTTAGTAATATACTGTATAAAAGCCTAGTGTGAGGCTATGGCTATTTCCTGGACTGGTACAGACCCGGTATATAAGTCTTAGTAGAAAAGATTCATTCATTACATTTTTACCTGCACTTATAACATCCATATTGAAGAATGACCTCTGTTTAAGTACGTGAATTGTGTGTGTGTGTGTGTGTGTGTGTGTGTTAGGTACACGTGGTGCTGAAGCTGTGGAAGACGGGTTTCAGTCTGGATAACGGCGAACTCAGAAACTACAACGATCCTGGCAACGCCAACTTCCTTGAGGCAATCAGAAGGGGGTGAGATTATTCTGTTCACCTGTTCTAAGTTACACACAGGTTCATCATAGCTCCATGAGGTCTCAATGTCCTTAATATTTCTATGTAAATATGTATACAGGTGTATTTTCAGTGATTGATCTTTTTTTACGCTGAGGCTTTCTTGTGATTAAGCCCCTTGTTCACCTGTTGATTGGCACCCTGCAGGGAGATTCCCCTGGAGTTAAGGCAGCGGTCTCGAGGGGGCCAGGTCAACCTAGACATGGAGGACCACAGGGACGAGGACTTCAGCAAACCGAGGGTGGCGTTCAAGGCCTTCGGAGGTGAAGGGCAGAAGTTGGGAAGGTGAGATTGATGAGCACTCTTACAGATCACAAAGCAGCAGCTGAATTCAATGCGAGGTCTAAATAAAGGCTGCTAAACCAGTCTTACCTGTTCTACATGGGAATGAATCATCTTTAGTCTTTGTATTGACTTTGTGTGTGGGCTCATTCCAGTAACATGACTGGTTTCTGATTAGTCATGTGACACTGATGCAGCACATTTCAGTCTCAAGGATAACGTTGTTTCTAACACCTAAAATAACCCAAATAAAAAAGCAGTACATTTTTAAAAGACACATGTACTGTACATTCTTCACAATCACAGTTCAGATTAGAGATTTTATTTGAATTCAATATTTAATCCATGGAATGAATACCAATTTCATGTCTAATTTGTAAATATCAAACTCTGAAGATTTCTCTAAAGAGCTAACTTTAGTTCTTCACTAAAAGTAAAGAATAAGACACATTTATCAAGCTACTTACTCCTACTTACAGCAGAGTAGAAGATTAACCTTTAAGAGCAGCTCATTATTAATCACATGTAGGCTCAAAGCAGGACTTAGTCCTGTGTGTTATTAATAATGAGGGTGTCTGCAGGTCTTTAAAAGTCTTATAAAGCATTGAATCCAGTTTCCTCAACAAAAAGGCCTTAGAAGGTATTGAGAAGTCTTACATTTCATTTGCAGTCACTTGCCCGCCGTAGGCAGTAATGTTAGTTTTAAAATCTTTTTGTATGTGGGACCTGTTCTATACTTGTAAACCAAAAATGTGATTGTTTCGACAGTGGATTGTGATGCAGGAGGCTGCTCAGTCTTTTTTTTTTTTTTTGAGGAGCAGTCAGAACCATCAGACCTGCAGCTGTCACTGTCACTACTGGTAGTCTCATAATGGGCAAGTGTCCATTTTTGCATAAAATGAAATTCATTTCATTGAATTAATAACATTTAATTGGTGAATCCATCCATCAGTTTTCTTTTCTTCCGGGTCAGTGTTCTGCAAAAACATATTGTCACTGTCCAGATGATTTTTTTTTTGTTCAGATAAATTGAAGGATTCAGTGTTTCTTTATAATAATGAACTTTAATAATATATCAGCTGAGAAAATTCTCTTACTTCTTAAGCTAATTATCAGAAAAATGCATTGTCACAAAGCTAAAAACAGGGCAAGTGGCTGGTAGATTTGTTTCACTCAAAAAACAGTGATAATCTCTTTTGAGTGGCTGGTAAAATTTGAACATTCACGAGTGATTTAGCCGGTGGAGAAAAAAGTTAATTTTGCACCCTGGATGTATGGATTTCAAAGGACTGCAATCGTATATAATCACATTTTTTAAAGAGTTTTTCTTCTAAAATCTTTACTATCTCCAGTAGCAATTAAATTGACAACAATATATATTTGATATATAAAGAGGGGTTTAAAAAGGGGGCTGAAGTGATGGTTGAAATGGAAACAAAAAGAAAATCAAACTGGAGCAGTAAAACAGTTGCTGGCAGAGGAGTAAAGCGCAGACAATGAAGATACATGGAAATGTTTAAATCCAAGTAAAATAGAGTAAAACCCTATTTTGAGTTGTGCCTCAGCTAACGTGTTTTTCATCATGACCACAGATTGACAGACACGTCAGTGTAAATTCTCATTCTCCACCCCCCACCCTCCCACCCCTCTAGTGCCACACCAGAGTTGGTTTCAGCTCCAGCCACCTCCCAGCAGGACCAAGCTGCCAACGAGGCCCAAGCCAGCACCTCTGTGAGCCTCGACCCCTCCCAGCCCGTCACTAACATTCAGATCCGACTGGCTGACGGCGGCAGGCTGGTCCAAAGGTTCAACCATACCCACAGGTGATTGATTAGCTCTTTTCAACTTTCAACTTGTCATGTACACAAACCTAGATTAGACAGCTACACTTTCTGCAGGTCTGTGGAAATGTTTACTGAGTTGTTATTGTAGGGACAAAATGTTCTATTTTTATTATTATTTTTAGATTCAGTGTGACTTGCACTTTCTGAGCATGTCACTGTATCTGATCTCCATCGCAAATAAAACGTCCATATATCTGTTTAGAAATCAGAAAAAAAGATGCCTCTGATAACTGCAGAACTTGCCCGCGAATCATCATGTTTTTAAGTTTTCTTCTGTGTCAAAGTAATCCAGGGATAGCCGTCTGTACATCTGTGGGTACATTGCAAACAGGAACTGCTAATTGCTGATTCGGCATACTTATGATGGTGCCAATAGGCCAAAATCTGGACAAACATAGGCTAAAAAATGGGGCTCATGACGTAGCCCACATCGAACTAACTCCATGGCAACATTATACTTTACATATATTGTACAGGCTACTTTCTGTTTACATCCCCAAAGCATTGTAAGAAGTTTCAAAACTTAGAGCATGATTATCCCCAAATAGAAGAAAGACAAAGTGTGTTGTGCTATGTATATTTTTTTACATTAACATAAAAGACCCCTGGTCTAATCAGCTGCTACATACCCTAAAATATAAATGCTTAGTGTCTCATATTGGGATCTATAACCCATTACAATTGATACATTTTGCTGTGATAATGCACAGTTTTAGCATATATGTCAAAATGATTGGAGAATGTTAGAAAAATCATTTAAAAATTGCAAGACAATCAATCCCCATGATTGTTGTTTGGTGACCACATTTCCTCCTGTCACACAAACCATATTTCCTGTCACGGTGTGTTGTCCCTCAGGGTGTCTGACCTGCGCCAGTTTGTGGTGACAGCCCGGCCCGCCATGGCTGCCAGAGAGTTTGTTCTCATGACCACCTTCCCCAACAAGGAGCTGTCGGACGAAAGCCAGACGCTGCAGCAGGCCAACCTCCTCAACGCTGTCATTGTCCAGCTGCTAAAGTGAGGGAGAGAGAGAGAGAGAGAGAGAGAACAACCCCCCTCTGGTGGTGCGGCTGACTAACTGCAGCCCTGTGAAAAACCTGCTGCCCCTTCTGAGGGAGGAGAAAACAGACTTATGTATGGACTTCTAATTTCTGATTTTTGTTTTTCTAAAGTGAAACATAACATTCTGCTCCCCACTCTCCCCCTCCCCCCCTGTGGTCTGTGACGGGCGGTAACGAGGGGGAAACAAGAAATCTTCCAGAACGGAGTTCATTTAAGAGCTGTTGGAAAGCCTGCAGATGCTGCTCAATTGTAGTTTTGATGGATGTGTGTTTGCCTGACAGCAGTAGATGGTTTAACCCCAAAACACAGCAACACTCCAGCTCTCTGAGGTGCAGTTTGGTTCCAGAGATGTTTGCTAAACCTGGCTCTTTGTCCCCATTAACTTGCTCCCCACTTTTCCTCTTCTACTAACCTTAATTTGGCCCTTCAGCTCTGTTTATCTGGTGCTGGGACCTCGCCAGATTCATGCAGCAGCAGACTCCTTCTGTATCAACAGCACAAACCCAGAACCACATAAGGAATACTAGTCTTATTAAGGTGTTAAAAGTACATGTTGACATGTTTCCATTTCTCTCCACATATTCTTTTTGGAGAGAGAAGTGTAATGATGTAACAAAACACCTGAGGGTATTTTTCCCCCAAACCAACCTATACCCAGTAGCCTTACGCTCCTTTATCCACCTCCAGAACCACACCTGTCCCTTTTGTTCAAATG
The DNA here is from genome assembly GCA_002120245.1 of Maccullochella peelii. Lineage (NCBI taxonomy): Eukaryota > Metazoa > Chordata > Actinopteri > Centrarchiformes > Percichthyidae > Maccullochella > Maccullochella peelii. The sequence continues at coordinate 7,836 of LKNJ01005846.1, forward strand.
AAGATGGAATTATTTTTTTAAACTGCCTGTTTTTCCCCTCCCCTCTGTTTTCCTTTACAGATTGTAGGATTGTCCCAGTTAGACAGAGGCATTTTGATATTGTGTAACATGAAAAAGAGTTACACTTGGCTTTATTATCAAACTAGTGGTTGAGCAAAAGAACAGATTGTAAACACTGGTTTGTAGTAGTGGAAGTGGAATTCCTATGACACACTGACATCTTCTATGCATCCTGGGGCAACACAGAAGTATGTTTGGACCTCTGGTAAAATAAATCCATTTTATGGTTGATGTATAAAGAACTAATCGTCTCGTGTTTTTATTATAGGTGGGAAAAGGGATGTTTTGATGCTTTCATAAACATGAATTCTAGTGACAATGTCAACTTTTTGGATTGTTTTCTAAATGTGCTGTTGTGTTTCTGCCCAGAGGTCTTAATGTCGGTATTTCACTCAGTAGACCTTTATCATTAGTCAGTGATTTTACATGAACTATACTAGTCAGGTCACTGTGGGCAGTAGCCACATTTCAGAAATGTTGATTTTCTTCTGTGGATAGAAAATAATGTATACCTTTTTAATGTGTACAGTCAAGAGCCATTAAATGTGAGTAATGTAGGGTGAAGAGTGGACACAGCCAGGAGGCTGTTAGCAGCAGATGGGTCACATCCCAACAACAGATACAGAATATTTCCATGGAAACCAGGGAAGGTATGCATGAAACTTAAAGAAATGGCCCTCGGAATGATTCTAAACTTTGACTTCTGAGTAAGTAGGAGTTACTAGAGCTAGAACAAGATATCTCCCCAATATCCCTAATATCAGATCTGCTTTTTGGATCTGAAAAGAATCATCTGTTTCCACCACCATTTTAAAAACCTTGTTGCCAACTCTCACACTTAAAGGTGCACACTTAAATCCTGATGGTGAATTGAGTCCAAATATGTGCACGTGATTAAGAGGCTGTTTGTAGCAGCCATGGCATCAAAATCTCACCCCAGCCAGGTACCCAGAGTTGGCAACCCTGATTTTTAAGTGAGAACCGCCTGTGCGGGTCCAATGTCTGTTTGTTATTCATATGTATTTTTAAATGTTTGTTTTTTCAAAAGAGAACTGTAAACTCAACTTAAAAATCAAACTTTTCTATGGCATTTAATGTCTAAAAACCTGTGCACATAAAAAACAGTTGTGTGCATGTGATATGAGTGGCGTTTTAATGTAAATCGCCTGAAAATAGAGGCAAACAATGGCGCTTTTGGCTTGCCATACACTCGGATGTGCACGTGCCTGGTTTTTATGTGTGTGGGTTTTGACACTAATTAAACGCCATACTTTTCCTTAAAAAGTTTACCGGCAAGTTTATATATTTAGAATAAGATGAATTTGTAATTTCATATTATATATACAGTATGTTTTCATATTCATCGTAGCTCTGCAGAATTCTTCCATAGCCCAGCCAATATCATTGGAAATGCACATTTTGTAATTGTTACATGTTTAATGTGAACATTAGGAAAAATCACAGGAACATGTGAACATTTAGTTTGCGTTCATGCTGAATCCATCATGTTGTGAATTGGATGATATCAACTCTTTCATGTTGTGTGGATAGTGGGACAGATGTTCATCTTTTTATCACCTCATCAGACAAAAGATGGTATCTTTGTTGGAAAGTTTGTAACCTCAGCCTCTGTGCTGCTGTCTGATCGAGACTCCTAACTGACTTAGGAGACTTCTGGAGCCCTCTTTAATAACTTGGGAGCTGAGGCCAGTTCTTAACACTTATAAATGTTATAAATGTTTCTGCATGACACTTATTCTGAATTCTATGAATAAGAGCAAAATTCTGTCATTTTTACAATATGACATACTTGTTATGACCACAATTTGATCAAAAGTACTTTATTAATAGCATGTGTCTAAAAACTCTAACTCAACCTACTTTAACTTTGTGCTTTCGCCTCTGTACCTCCTCCTTGTACTTGTACTACTACTTGTAGCTCAGACCATAGTGACAGTCCCAGGTACAAGTACAAACCAAATACCTGGAGATGGAGAACTTAGTAGTGGTGTCGCAGCAGCAGCATCTTGGGTTTTAATCTGCTCCTCTCTAGGTGACTTTGCATGTCCTCCGCTCCAGATGACAGTGAGACGTAACAGTATGAAAACTAAACTAATGTGGCACAGTGTGCGTTGCCAGTTTCATATATCTGGTCAAGTTCTGGATTCTTGCCAGTGATACCAGGGCTAATTTTACACTAATATTTTGCCAAATGCTGTGGTATTTGCACTTACATTTACTCAAGAACTGTACTTTGAGGTACTTGTACTTTACTTAGTAGTATTTTCTTTTCATGCCACTTTATACTTGTACTTCACTACATTTCATAGGGAAATATTGTACTTTTTACTGCACATTTGTCTGTGCCTCTCTGGGTAATTGTGACGGCATGTCTCACTATTTTCTTAATTTTTAAAAACCAAAACAATCAATCGATTAATAGAGAAAATAATCAGCAGATCGATCCATAATGAAAATAGTCATTAGTTGCAGTAAAATGTTGCTCACACATTAATGCATGAGTAATAATAATCTAATGATATAATATATAACAGTATAACACTCAAAGGGGCCATTTTTCTGCAGTAAGTCCTTTTACTTTTAATACTTTAAGCACGTTTGTGATTATACATAGGAACTTTTACTTTAGTAACATTTTTAATGCAGGACTTTTACTTGTGATACACGTTTACTTGATAATACTTCCTCCACCGCTGGGTGTTTGGCTTGTTTTTATGCTGTGTAACCCTCTTTACCTCTGCTGGAAAAATGGTCCGTGTTTATATTTTCATGCTTACTGTATGTTGCATTAAGGACCTCAAAAGTGAACATAATGCATATATCAGTGCGCTTTAATTGATCGAGCATTACACATACATACAGTAGCACTGCAGCACATGTGAATACTTGACTACACCGACATTTGAGTATTGGTCAGATATGTAGGTCTTGGTCTGACAAGTTGCTATTGGTCCCCCTTTTGGTTCTGGTTCTCCAGAGTTTGAGTTTTTAAAAGTGGCTCGCTGTGCTGTAAGAAGCCTGAGATTACTTCACTGGATTTTCACCGCTGTCAGTAGAAAATATCCACTTGAAATGTTCTCTGTCCTATAAATCTCACACTGACACAGTTTGTGTTGTAATTAACTATGTGATATTACTGCGTCTTCAGACATACGGACACAAGATATAAAACAAACATAATCTGTAGTCCTTGTTTCAGTTGATTGTAGGCTATTTTGAGCCAACATTTATCCCTGTGGCCATGCACGCCCATGTGGACACTCCATGGCATGCACTAAGTCGGAGCCAATTATCTGTTCTTGTTAACTCTACACAACACCCTTGCGCTGCAATTTAATGAGCCACGAAGAAACATTAGAAAACCCAAAATGTCAATGTTAATTTCTTTCTACATTATTATTGTTCCTGTGGATATTAGAAGCACTTGCTGTTATTGCTATTGCTTCCTACAGGAATGAAGATGCAGGTGTTGCTATGGATGCAAACTGGCTGTGGAGATGTGAGCAGGGGTATCTTGAGTGTCTGCTGGGACAGTATGGATGCTGTTTGACTCAGAGCTGCTCACCTAAATTGGCCCCATCTCTCACTGCGACTTTTCTTCTCCGCCTGCTCGCCTCGCTCACTCTCTTTTCATTAGTTTTACACTGCAGTGCTCTGTGGAATGGCCTAAAGTGAACTGCAGTCAGTGCACTGTAATCCGTGTTCCTTTATGGAGGCTGATTTTTGTGTTTTTGAATATTTGATGAGTGTGATTCAGAGGTGTGACAATGAATCAGTCAGATTAGTGTTTTGTTTTTTTAATGGAATAAAAACACTCATCACACACACATTTTGCACAGTATCACACTGTACACACTGCCTACCAGATGTCAAGTTAGTCACCGGATACAAGAAAAACACCATACTTAATGTGCCTTCAAAATAAAAGTATTTCTCTCGCCTAACTCTCCAGAAGTGGCAACCTGGTGACCCTGCCATGTCCAGTTTTGAATTAGGCTGAGAAACGCAGCTTTCTTTTTCATGATTTTGAAGGAGGACGACTATCTACTCATCGTTTTGTGCTTTACATTTGTTATTGTAGAAATCTTTTTTGTTTTCATTTGGTCTCACGTGCTGTTACAGAGATACAAGTGCATTATCAACTTAGCAAAATGTGGGAGGAGGGGTTTGTGTACGGAGACAGCTGGCAGTGATGTTTCACACTCATTGGAATACTGGAAAGTAGGCCCAAATCATTTAAGGTTCCCCATGCCCCATAAAGAGGCCTGTTTCGTGGACATGTCACAGTAGAAAAGATGAGAAAATGAATGATGGCTGAATTGCATTTAGCTGCTTCAGTTTCAGGGTCCTGCTGGTATTGCACATGGTGGCTCACTGTCACACTGTCATGGATTACTGTGACACTGGAATAGAACAGAGCCAGATATTTTATCACAATACACAACCTAATTTCAGTATGATACATGCTGAAATTATGGTTCTAAGTTTTAGGGCCTTGCAGCACAGTGTGTTTAATGGTGACTGGATTAAAAGGGTTATAATTTGTATTTCTAGAGATAAATCCTTTCCAGTCAATGACAAAGAATTGTTTTTCAGTAATTAAGGCCATTTCTACAGGTATAATTGAGTTAAGTGTCACTGAAGTTATCAAAATGTAAACATGACAGAGCCCTGTCTAAAGAGTTGGTGGAATAAAAATAACGGATTCAAAATGCACAAACAAGCATTTAAGAGAAGATAAAGATAAAATGAGAGAAATCAAGTTATATATTTTTGCATAATATCTACCCCTGCAATAAGGCCAACTTCAAGATTTCCTGATGTCGATGATCCTTTCTGTGATACTGAGCCAGAATCAGTTCCCCACTTGCTTTATGACTGCCCCTCATCAAGTAAGTGTTGGAGAGTTTATTTTCACTTACACAGGGAGTTCTGTTACAGTTGTGGTAAAAGACAGCATACCTAGATCTTTATGTAACATTACCTCTCTTGTGTTTTGTTGTGAATCTCTTAATGGGTCAATCTGACATACACAGAGCAAAAGTCTTCCCCAAGTGTGCGTACATTACTGACTTATGAACATTCTTCCCCTCAACAAGTTGAATTTATGTATTTATTTTCCTTTTATTATATTGTGTATTATTTCAGTATTATTGTTAAATATTAGTTTATATTTACTTTTCATTATTACCTATTTATTTACTCAATAATTTACTGCACGAAGCACTGCTAAAAAAAAAAAGGTATATTTATTGATATACAGCCTGTTTGATGGTTTTATAGAGTAATGCAGCACCTGCTTTCACCATGTGCGGTTCATTTTGTAATTCACTTTAATGCAATCATTTCGATCAAAATGATTGCTTTCATTGTGCGGGTTTTATTTTGGAGGTTGTGGGCGGAAGTGTTGTTGTATAATGTAGGGGATTGACGCTTGCCTCCCTGCAGAGAGAGCCAGAGAGACAGAGAGAGAGAGAGAGAGAGAGAGAGAGAGAGAGACAGCTGAGAACATCCACTGGAGGAGCAGACAGACAGACTGCGGGAGAGTGTTACCGCGTGCAGCTCCAGAACACACCGCTAAAAATGGGAGTCGAAATCGAGACTATAACCCCGGGCGACGGTAAAGCGACTGCACGACAAGGAAACGTGTTGTGTTAATCACTAAGTGCACATTTGCACTTATCTGTTTGCATAATCCAGCCGCAGAAACGCCGCCTTAATTGCTTGGTATGCCCGTTATATTAAGCGTCTCTTTGGTTTCTCCACAGGAAGGACTTTCCCCAAAAAAGGGCAGACGTGTGTGGTGCATTATGTCGGTGAGTTTCAAATAAGAAACTTCTTATTCTACATGCATGCACAAATTCTGCACATTTAGCTGCTCCAGTTGCATTCACGAAGGCCGTACAAGTGGAGTGACGGCTGTGGGCAACTGTCCACTACACCCGAGTGGAAAATAGCCAAGCGTGGTAATGCTCAAAGTATCCCAGCAAAAACTGGAAATCCTCACAGGAAATGATTCCAGCGACACTAGAGCACTTTTCTGGAAACTGTGCAGTGCGATAAACTATGCACAGCAGACGCGTTTTACCCCCCAAACCCTCCAGGCTCAGTAGGGCAAAGAGGCATGACTGACTGTCAGTCACAGACCGGGCTGCATGGAAATTTAACCCCTTCGCCACATTTTCACTCCACACTCGGATGTGATCATGTCCACAGCAGGAGCGCTGGCAGGCAGGTGGGTGGGTTATTACGCACTGGATTCATTACTGCGTAAAATAATGCGCGCTCCAGTTTGGGCCGAGCGGTCCATTACTGTCTCATCAGGAAGCCCAGTGGAAAATGTGGTCATTTGTCTTGTCTGGAGAATTCGTTTTAAAAAAAGGAGACGCAGACGGATTCCGATGTAGGGTTCACGTAGAGGCCCGGGCAGACCGGGCAGACCGGGCAGACCAGACAGCGGGGTTTTAAATCCCGTCTTTGTTGGAGTTTCTGTGGAGGAGGGGGGGGGGGTAGTTGAGCGGATTATAACCGTCTGGGCGACTTAAATAATGGCAGACTCATTGTATTATTCCTGTAATATTTTCTCCAGAGACACACAATATGTAAAGTATTCCCACTATACCTCCTACAGGACGGCTTGTAGACTGTATAACAAGACCCGAAGATATTCAGATTAGTATCAAAAAAAGGCTAGAAAATCGGAAAATATTCACATCTGACAAGCTGGAAGCAGTGAATTTTTGTCATTTTTGCTTGAAAAATGAGTCAAAGTAGTTGCCGATTCATTTTCTGTCGACTGACTAATTGATTATTAAGCGCCTAATTGTTTCAGCTCTTTTTATTTCCTAACAAGACAAGAGTCTGCAGCCACGCTAACAGCACTGCGAGGCTGTACTAACATTTGCTAATTAGCCCTAAACACAAAGTACAGCTGAGGCTGTTCAGTTTTGCAGGTAAGTGTTGGACACATTTGTTGCCTGATGGTGGCGGTAGAGGAAAAGTCAGGGGGTCGCCAAAGTCATTAGGATTCATCCTCTGGTTGTAGTTGTTATAATATATAGATATTTCTCTCTGGGCCAAAGTGGTGGACCGGCCGACACACAGACAGACAGACATTGCCATTCATAGATCCACTCTGCTAGCACGGCTAAATGTACTGGGAGAGACAGCATCCTAAATGCAGTACAAACACTGAAACATGTAGCATCAGCACCAAAGTGGGGTTTCAGATGGATTTAGCATGTATATTTGTCTGCACCTGTTCTTCTGCACCTCTTCTGGCAAAGCTGGTCTCAGTCTTCTTGCCTGGTGAGACAGACATAACTCACTGTGTAATACAAGCCTCTTTGCTTCCAGATTATGTAACTTGAAGTAAGACCCGATTTGGGCCTTGCACAGGGAAGTATTTCTTTTTAGGCATGAGCCTGCATCTTTTTTTCTTTTCTTTTTTTTTATCATCCAAACTACGGGATTTCCTCTCTGGGCGGTCTCTCCCTTCCTGTCAGCCTTGAAATGAGACATGAAACAGGATGTGCCATTACGCAAGCCTTTTAAATGTAGACATCTGAGCGAAGATGAAAACTTGGATTTTTGGAAAGGCTCCGTCTGCAGGAAATGGTTGGTGTGTGAAAATGTCAACACAGTGTTGTTTGGTGGTGAAATGGGAAGTGCAGCAGCGTATTGATGCTCGTTGGCTTTGATACTTGGATAAGACCTTTCATCTCCTACAGATAATTCCATCAGGCTGCTATCTAGATCTTCAGAAGAGGACAGGAGGACACCCACACCACTGCCTGGATTACAGGCTGCATTTTGCCAACCGCCCCCTGATGTGCCCAACAGCATGCGCAATGTTGCCTCTTCTCCCACACATACACACATATTGCCTTGCTGGTGTTAATAACAGTAATAGAGCTGGCATAAATAGTCCTGGGGTGGGGGGGGGGCTATTCTGCGGATTGATGCTTGCGTTTTCCTGACTGAAACCCACCCTGCAGACAGCTGCAGCGGCTATTTCTGAGATCCTTGGAATCCCTGCATTTGCGCTCTCAATATACACACAGCAGGGAAGATGGATGTCAGGCAAGCTGTGGTAGTAGTCTTCTACGTCTTATCATTAATAGTCCACGCTTGTTTTGTGGATAAAAACAAATATCTGTAATAACAGAATAAAAACTCGTAGGTAATCAATGAGGTCCGCCATCTTGCTCCTACTGTTTACTTCCGCACTGTGCAACGCCCTCTGCTGATGACACGTCCTTGATTACAATGGTTCTGCCCAAAACTGGTGGAAACGCGGGCTGGTTCACTAGGTAGCACCAAGGTTCCAAGAATCCTGAACGGAACCGGTTCAAGATTCAGAGCTATAATTTGGTGGAAAGAGGGCACGAGTGATAAATCCTGTAATGTTGTGCATGTTCTGAGGTAATGGCTGGATTTTTCACCCACAGGATAAGGTTGTGCATCAGCAGCTGCTCCACTTTTCTTTCTGACTCGGTGCCTCTCTCCATCTCCCTGTTCGCAGGCTCCCTGACAGACGGACGCAAGTTTGACTCATCTCGTGATAGGGACAAGCCGTTCAGGTTCAAGATCGGCAAGCAGGAAGTGATCCGAGGCTGGGAAGAGGGAGTAGTGCAGGTAGGCTGGAGCATACTGTGCACATATACCATATGCACGTTCATTTAAGTCAGTCTTTTGTTGAACCTAAATGTTAGCTTTGTGAGTTGATACAAATTCTGCAGGTTGCACTCACTCATCCCCTCAGAGAAATTGACATGTGACAGTGTATTTATTAATGCCAGTGGAACTAATCAGCTTCAGCAGTCATGATTCAGAGGCAGAAATGATTCAGACTGCAAGAAACAAATCGCATTTTGCTGCTGATAATGTTGTTAGTTCATCTGCTGAAATACATTAATTTATTGACATGGTTCCATTACCGAGCTCTCTGACCAAGGTTTCCATTAACACCACAAACAGTGGGCCAATACAGTGCAGCGGCTCTATATCTCACACACTCAGCCCTGCAGCATTTAGATGAGGTGGCTGGTGAATGGTGCTGCTTGTGTGCAGAGTCATGGCAGTGCAGCTTCATGTTGTCTATATACTGTGTTTCAGTCTTTAATATCTCAACAAGGCAGCTGTTTAAAAAGCTTTTGAAATAGTCACAAAGAGTGGAGGATTAGATTAGTAAGAGAGATGTTATCACCGTCAGGTTCACTGCCCCCTGTGGTCTATTATCCAACTTAGACTTCAGAGACTGCATTATGATCCAATTAACTGTATCTTATGTTGCAGACTGGTTGTTCCACATGACCCCTGTTGTTTCTTTCTCTCTCCTGTCTCTTCGTGCCTGCAGATGAGTGTCGGTCAAAGGGCGAAGCTGACCTGCTCACCCGACTACGCTTATGGAAACAAAGGCCACCCGGGCATCATTCCTCCTAACGCCACCCTCATCTTTGACGTTGAGCTCCTGGGTTTGGAATGAAACTAATTCACGACCTACTTTTTTTGTGTGTAAGTAGTCAACAACATATAATCTGCCGGGTACTGTTGGTTATACAAATCACATTCTGCCTGTTTGAGTTGAAATCAGCCTTTTTAATTTTTTTTCACAAGTCAAGAAATGTGTTTCATTATGCATTAGAAACTGTAACTGAAAATCTTATATAATATATTGTTATGGTGTGAAAACACTAGGCATGCGCTGCTCCCCTCGAGTGGTGGTGTTGATGGAGCAGACACATTATTTCTTACCTCCCAGTATTTAGAGAAATTAAGGGATTTGTGGTGCTGTATTGACTGAGGGCATTCCCTGACACTCCCAATTTGCACAAATCCATCCATAAAATCTAAATAATTATTCTAATATTATAAAAAAAAAAATGTTTTAAGTAAAATATAATTTCTGGGTTGCCTGTCTGCTAAACAAACCAGTTTTTAGCTCTACCTTATAGCTGCTACACTTGTCTCACATTCTTTGGTAAGGTGACAAATGGACCAAACTCCCAGAAAGTCCGATTAGTGCATTGACTGGAGATTTAGTAGCTGTACACCTAAGGCACACTGTTATTCTGTAATCCTGATTTTTCCTTCTTGTTGTCTTCACAGGTGACTTCCTACCTGGGTGACCTGGAGAGGAGCTAGGAGAGTCTGCACTTGATTCTATAAGAGGCTTGAGTCTATTGTTCCACTGCTTATTTCATCAAACAATGACAGTTTGTGTTATTTTATCTCTGTGACTGAGTGACATATATTTTTCCATCCTATTCTTCCTCCTAAAAACTATGGGCCATAACCTTACAAACATCCACGTTCTTAATCTTTGAAATTTTTTTTTTTGAATTGCTCTTTACTTTTCTTTGTGTTGGTTGTGCATGGTTTTGCTGAGAAGTACAAAATACCAATGAACCACTAGCAACGACAGTCAACTGTTATGAGGTAATGCATACTAGTGTTATAATGTTTGAAAGCTGGTGCTTTGTTATATTAGAGAAACAAAAATAGTTTACAAAATAAAATGAAAAGCACACATTTGTATCCCCGTCCAGCTCCAAATCAGAACAAATGGAACAGGTTTCTGTTAGAGAGATGAGGCGAAGTGTTGAATTTAGTGGCAACCTGGAGTGAAGTCATGGGAGGCCTTAATGGTGCAACACAGGAACTGAGTTCAATACATAAAATGCCCATTTCTATAAAGTACCACTGTGTTTTCTTTTAACTTGTGAACCGAAGTATCAGCTAGAGAGGGGTAATTGGCGCAAAGGAGAACCAATCACAGTTATAGATAGTTCTAATGCGTACCTAAATATTCTCCTACCTTGCCCTGTCTGCATGCTCGAGGCCCGATGGAAACCCTAGTATGTATGTGTTGAAAGCTTTGCATCCCATTTGAGTTATTATCGCCCTCTCATCTCGCCAAGTCTTTAAACCCCATTTAAAGCCATACACGTGTCCAACAGTGCGAAGACGGGATTTGCGTTGACGCACATCAATTGGAATGTTTTTCTTAGAAAAAAAGGGAAATGCTTGATATTTACAAAAGGGGGTTGAGGAATCAATCAAATTGTGACCTGCCCCAACCTTATTTTGTGTAACAACTACAATCATGTATTTTTCAGATGCCAACTTTCTATCTCTGAGAATCAACAGAGCTAATGTATAACCTATGATGATAGATAATGTTTTTTTTGTGTCTGTTTTGCCAGTGTCAGTAAAGTACCACACTGCCTAACTGAAGTTGGTTGTGGTAGGGAAAAGAAAGTGCTGACACACAGACTTCCTAATGGTTTTGTATCTTAAATAAATAGTTTTAAATGGAGTTTAAATGAAGGAATATGCTGGCCTGGCTGTCAGATGTTGACCGTGGCTGCCGTGTGGCAGCAGTCCACCTCTGTACTGTGTAGTTATATGCTGATACGTTGCTGTATGCAGGCTAAACCAATGATGACATATTTAAAATAAAAGAAGTGCTCTCCACTTGCCGATGGTGTTTCGTATTTTCTCTCTACTGCCATACCATATTTGATCTAAAAACTGCTATTCATGCAGATTGATTGAGCAATTCTTTGAATATTTTAAAGCAGGCAGGTTGCATGACGATGTAGGCTACATGGGGATAAAAACATACTGATAAAACATACTGTAGACGGCAAAAGCAGTCTTGCCATGTGCTAATTAACAGAAAATAACTTAAGTACAATTTTGAGGTGTTTGATGCCACTTTATACTTCTCCATGACACTTCAGGAGGGAATATTGTAGTTTTTCTCCATTATATGTATCTGACAGCTTATGTTAGAAATCAAATGTTACATATAAAACGTGATCATTAATATAATCTGATGAATTGTTAAAGATTAAAATACCCAACAGCATGAGCCTATTAACCTGTTGGGAGCCTCAGGAAAAAAAGTTTGTTGTTGGACCATATTGCACTCCCTCCTTCATTATGCCTGAAGCCCCAGAAACCAGTTAGTACTCCTACTGGAACACTAATATAAGTGGCCCCAGGTTTTCTCTGTGTCTGAGTTTTTAGGTTAGTTACATGTTTTTGAATAACTTTGAAACAGAACTTTATGTAGGAATATGCACCATGTGAGCGCAATAGACACTAAAATTAAGTCTTCAAACACAGGGCCCCTCTAGAGGATAGGGCCACAATTAACCCAGGAATTACTTTAGTTGATATTGTACTTTGTGTTGCAAATTCCAAAACAAATATACAGGGCAACGGGGCAGTTGTCTACTTTGCCCAGTTGGTAGTCCAGCCTTGCCCAACAGTATAGAAAGTTTAAGGTTAAGATGCTGCTCACATCTTTATGCATCTGTAATTAACACTGACTGGGGTCATTCTGCACAATTTACTTTTGATATTTTATTCAATACTTTGATAATTACATTTTTTGTTTTTAAACAGAATTCTTATCAATTCTTATTCCATCTTATCAATAACACACAGACAGAAATGAAGAAAGTAAAATAATAAGAATAATCTTTTTTTTTTTAAAATAGTGCCATCCATCCATTCTCAACAGAGAAACCCCCCATATGACCGTCCCCCTCCCTCACCATGACCTTACACACAGGTGCTTTCCTCCATATTGTCCTGCATACAGACACGAGCCGTATATAATAGTCAGATCAACTTTAACATTTCACAATACTAACCAGTGATGCATCAAGTAAAATATACTTTTGAACGCAAAACTTTTTCTTGCAATGGAGACTTTTTACACTGTGGTATAGCTACTTCTAGTTAAGTAAGGGATCTTAGTACCTCTTCCTCCACCACTAGTTAAAAGCAGCCATGTTCTGTGGAACCAGCTCCCAGTTTGTGTACGGGAGGCAGACACCCTCCT
>LKNJ01005847.1:0-27724 GCA_002120245.1 Maccullochella peelii
TGTGTGTGTGTGTGTATACACACATATATGTGTGTGTGTGTGTATATAGATATATCCATCCGTTATCTATACCGCTTATCCACAGAGGATCACGGGGGGGTTGGAGCCAATCCTAGCTGACATTGGGTGAGAGGCGGGGTACACCCTGGACTGGTCGCTAGTCAATCACAGGGCTGATATATAGAGACAGACAAACATTCACACTCACACATACGAGCAATTTAGAATCATCAATTAACCTAACCTGCAAGCCGGAGTACCCGGAGAGAATCCACGCGGACACGGGGAGAACATGCAAACTCCACACAGAAAAGGCCCCAGCCGACTGGTGGGGTCGAACCGAGAACCCCCTTTTATATATATATACACACACACACACACACACACACAAACTATAATCTATTCATTTATTGGTAAGCATTTGGTACCAATTAACTGTTTAAGCAATAATGTATAAATCATGCCTGTTTCTGCTAATAGCTATGCTCTGTTTGTGTGTGTTATTATGGGAATGTATATCCATTATGTCCCATATAGCAATGTGTGTGCATGTATTGTTTCTATTATAAGAATAGAACCTAAGACTATTAACGTAACTCCTCCTCGTGCTCCAAATCCAAGACGTCAGCCCTCTTGCTGAGAACCAGGGAGCAAATTTTACAGCCCCTTTATCCGGGCCGCTGCTCTCATACATTACATTTAACCTAACATAACTGCGACTTCGTGAGCCTGTTGCACTGGTTCACTCACAGTGCATCAGGCTGGAATCTTCTTTTTAAGGATTTTTTTTTCCCCGTGACATCTGCTTCATGGAAAATACATGATGACATGTCAAAGTGATTGTGTGCAGGATTCAAACCCACAACATCAAGAACTTGTGACACGCAGTCATGTAAAGCCACCAAAAGGCCTGAAAGGGATTTCTCCAAACATTTATCTAACCAGACTGGTCAAATGGTAACACATTGATATTTATAGCAATGCCCTGAGGGAGGAGTGGCTGAAGCATGGAGACGTGTACATACTGCTTGTAGTCGGGAGCGGTCTCTTACAGCGGGCTCTGATTTGGAGCAGTTTGTGGCTTTTGGGCTACAGTGTAGGACAGCAGGAGGCTTACTAACTTCTGATGCTGGACTTTAGGATCAGCACTTTGAGTCCCATGACCTGCTGGGAACACAAAAGTGGGTAGAATTATTCAGAGATAGATTCCTACAGCAGCCCTTTAAATCCAACCTTATTGCCAGATTCACTGATTCACTTGTCTATTGTAACATGAGATTTACAGTATATACTGTATGCTGCGTTAAGTGTATACACTTTCTCAGGAAGAGAGGTAGCTCTTAGTTGTGATTGCATGTGCTGGAAAGAACATGCTCAGTCAATCTCCCCCCCAGTTTAATAGGTTTTAAATAATAAATGTGCTACTTTAGGTTGAGGATTTCTGGTGCCATTCCATCTCCATACAGATGGTTTGAGGTCAGGGATTTGAACTAATGACCTTTAATTCCTCCGTTCTGTTTGTGACTGTGGCTTCAGATGTCCAGGACTCAGCACTGTTATGCCATGCAATGCTACATCGAAAACTACAGATTTAATTTCACAGCCTATTTATCTGTGGAAATCCTCTCTCATAAGACACATCGAAAAACAACCCATGTGGGAAATGTATGTAGGATTTTCTGCATAGGTTTCAAATGAAAAGGGCCTATTAAAGCTTGAGTTACACAGTGGAGCTCTGATTAATTGCCTTCCATCAGCGTTTTTTGATTATTCTTCTCCGCTGCTTGTGATGCGTAACTTACCAATTTACGGGAGGGGATTTAGTATCAAATTGAGCAAGGCAGCGCAGAAATCCCTGATTGGACCAAATAAAAGTAACTGTACAGTGAGATTCGAATTAGAACACGAGTTGCTGATAATTTGTCAGTCATGGATTTAAACACAAAAATATGTCAAGAAGCAGAAAAATCTCTTAATATACCACTGTTTAGATCAAATGGCGTTAAGATGAATGTTGATTACTGTGTATGGGTGTCATTGCGGCTCATTTTGCTCAGTCATGCTTTGTATCAGCACACCAATCAGCTAGTGCAAAAAGCAACATCCAGGGTTTTACTGTAAATTTCTACTCTGTGTCAGAGTTCAAACCATGATAGATCTGAGCAGTAGTTTCAATAACACGCCGCATTACTCTTGATAACAAGAGAGGAGTTTAATCTCCACACTGTAGCCGTTGGTAAATCTGGACAAATAGCCCACCGCTCCACACTCATCACCTGATTTTACGCCTCATATGTCTGTGACGGTCCTGCCTCATACATCACTTTGACCTCAGGTAACAGAGGCGCAGCATCACCATTACAGGCTTTTTACTGTTCTGGCTAAACATCCTGCACAATGTTAAGAGATGAATAAAAGCACTCATTCTCTCCTTCCACCCCTCCCTCTTTCAAGTTGATCTTGCAGAAATAAAATAACTAAATTAACATCACTTAATGTCATCAAAAGGACAGATCCTCTTCATCAATCTCTTTCATGCTCTCTCTCTCTCTTTCTCTCATATTCCTAATTAGCAATAAAAGGTGAATATCCCCCTAGCTCTTCTTTATTGTTGACACGGCTCTCCTCTGTCTCCTTTTCTCCTCACATTAACCTTTTATAGCTGGTTCACAACTGGTGTGTGCCTATGGATTTGTGTGTGTGTGTGTGTGTGTGTGTGTGTGTGTTTGTTTATGCTTGTGTGGTATACGTGTGTGCACTTGCAAAGCAGAAATCCAGTTTTCAGTGTCACGCCTCAGCAGCTAATGAGCAGCGCTGAGGCACCGCTTGTTAGTGACGCATGTGTGCATGTGTATTACTGTGTGACTGCTGTGTATGTGTGTGTGCGTGTGCCCTGTCCATAGTGGAACAGTCATTAGCAATTATCCAGGCGCCATGGAGCAAAAAAGTATTTCAGTACCTTGGTAGTGGAAGCCACACTATGTGTCAAACATACACACACACACACTATCACATGCTGCCATACTTGGCACCCACTCTCATACAATGGGAACACGTTCATGTGACGGTGACCAACGTACCCAGTGCTCAGCTGATGTCAAGTGTCAACAAGGGAAGCTGTGGTTGTGTATCTACACATACAGCTGTATTTAAGGCAGTAATCTGAATGGCATAAATTAAATGTATAGAACTATATAGAGTGTATATATATATATGTGTGTGTGTGTGTGTGTGTGTGTGTGTGTAAAAGCATACTAATCATGTAGTTCCAGAGCACATCCAGTGGCCTATGCTATCATCTTCCACTTAATACTGTCTTCTAATACAGAAATACAATGAAAAAAATAGTGTACCTTCCCAGGTTAAATTGTTAAATTGTAATAAAATGGCTGCTATTTGAAACCTCTTAAAATACAAGAAATGTTCATGTTATGATGCGTTTCCCTCTACCTCTACCACACCAGTATGTTGAGTGAAACTATATTATCATTTGCCAAATGACATTCGCTTTTACTCAAGTGCATTATTGTGCCATTTGACTTTATACATTATTGAGCATGTGGGATCCCAATTGGACTCCTAGTCTTGGCAGTGTTATTGCCTTGCTCTTCCTGTTAACCCAACATTAAGAACCACATGAAACATGTGTAAGTTGTTCCAATAAAAGTTTAAACTGATCACCTTTCAAATGAATTCAGTGCCAACATTCAAGCGCTAACATTCTGACACACCCATAAACTGTTACATGGTGTGACCACATGAGCATAAATATATGTATAAGTGCACAACTGAATGGCTAAGTGCAAACACATGTCACATGATAAATGTCTCATCAAACATAAGCAGCTATATATAGCACTCTTGTGCACATCCAAAGGAAAACACATATATGCACACCCTTTACAGCCAAAGATTTCGGCTTATGTTATAGGTGATGGCACTTGCCAAAAATGTCTTCCACTGTGAGTAAGTGAGAGCTGATCACAGGGCAGGCTATCTCCACATGTGGTCTATTGCATGTTAATTAACCTATTCCACAGGCGCAGCATGTCACTCTTTTGCATAACTCCACATGGCTCCCTACCAGCAGAGCCTGACAGGATTCTTATTCCTGCTTCAAAAGTAAGATGGAACTGCTCCAAATCAGTGGGGTAAAGAAGGGGTTAAGCTATAATTAGGATCATAGGAGGTTTAAATGAGGTTTAAAAAATACATTTGGTCACAAAAAAAGTAAGGTGATCATCTAAGGTAACTCTCATGACGGAAGAACTGAACCAATATTAAAGTTTTCTCTTTGTCTTCAGTCGCCATTTACTACACCAGCAATGTACAATATTTAACTTACCCTGAAGATCCTGTTCAGTCTTTGCCAGAAGAACTATATCATCTGTACAAAAAAGTATCAACTGTGAAATCAGAAAGTCTGACCCCAATACCTGCCCGCTTAATTTCATGAATGTTAATTATATTAATAACAGGTGAAAATGAGATAAAAGTGTTACACCCTGTCTTTATTCTGTGCATACTGTTACATTCCCCTGACCTCACCTACATGCATCTGTGAACTTTGACCTTGTTGCTATTTCTTTAGTGTTTAGCTACAGTAACAACCTGTTTGAAAATCAATTCTGCTTTTGAAGAGCCGATAAGAATATTTGAAGAAGGATCGTTTATCTTGCTACCACATATTTTCTCTATTGTGATACATTTCCAAGTTTAACGTCTACAAATTAAGTACTGCTGTCAACACAAGTGGTTATCTGAATTTGTGGCTAAATTTTTCTTCTGGCTTCTGTTTTGTCAACCAGTTTTCTTGGACTTCGACTTGATCCTTGGACTCCGTTCAAGACATTTTGATGCTGTTGCCAAGTTTTCAGTTGTTTGACTCAAAGTTTAACATTAAACTCACAGAGCCTTGGCACTGTCTCTTACAGTCGGTTGTCAAGAGTGGGGCTGTGTCCGATCAACATACCATCTGCATGAATCAGAGGTGTAGTTCTCGAGTAATATGCCTTTGACTTGAGTCGGACTCAGTAAAAGACTTCAGTGTTGACTTCAAAAAATCCACAGCAACTTCAGCATCTTGAATTTGCACCACTGACACCAGTGCTTGATGGCTTGAAATGCCTAAAGGTGTGTTCAGACAAAACGCAGCATGATTGCTTACAAAGTCAATAGAAAGATGGGATTAGATGTGAATTCGCCCTGGGTAATGGGAGGTCTTTTAGTATATAATTCCCTCTTTGTGTTTGCCTGATCAGTGTTGAGCTGTGGTGGAGTGATAGTAACACAAAGAGGGAATTTTATGCTAAAAAAAAAAAGAAAGAAGATATCCTCTTGATTTTTCTAACTCCGACTGCCGAAGCGTCATATTAACCATCACTTACATTGAAAGGAAATTATCTTTTGATGGTCATTATGAACAGGAGTAAAAAATAAAGTAAGAAAAACCTGTTTCAATATACATATGAGCATCTGACTTTTGTTTCAAGACAAATTTGAACCTACCTTTTAATATTCTCTCAAAGTTCAAAGCAAAAGGCCAGTGTTCAGACTATAGGTCTACTGGAAGAATAAGCTATTACCTTGAATTGAATGCATGAAACTTTATGGCAGATTTTCTTTAAGGTATATCTTGACACAGAGTGTTAGAGTCACAGACTTTCTTCTTTCACTGTGAGTTCTTCCAGTAGGTGTTTAAAGATCTTGCTGTTTCAATGCAGTAGTAAGAATTACGGAAGCTCGTAAATTGTGTGTGAGGACATTTTTTTCCTTCGTTCACTGTTTGTACTGTGATTGCACCTGATTGAGCTTGGGTAATAACATCACTTTTTTTCTACTTCTCCTTTTTTGACAGCACCACCATAAAGCATAATTAATGGTTTGACTTTGATAATAAAGATAATGACTATGCGCGTTCAACCTGCTATATACCTGTATGTTCAGATAAGACCATTTCTCAGTTATCACAGCTGATGACCTCCCAGATGGAGCAATGTTTCCTGTTAATAGGAGGAACCACAGAGTAACTAAATAGGATCATCTATATTTATCTCTTGATCTGTTAAACTATACCTTGCCAGTCAGTGACTGGAACTTCTAAAAATTTAATCAACCATTTTTACAAGCATGTAATTGTCAACCTGTCAGCCCTGTATGAACAGATTACAGGTGTAAGTTTTATACTCGACCTTTGCAGGTGGACGGGAGCGGTGGGGCGAGGCAGAAGAAGATTCAGTTGACAATGTCCAGAGCGCTGGGTGGAGAGACAAAGACAGACTAAGAATAGCATGTGACATCAGTGGTAGAGTTTCAAATTTAATCCCACTGAGAGAGCAATGGCATGAGGGAGCAGGATAGAGCTAATGCAGGTTAGACATGACAGCCCCCCTTACTTGAGCTATTTTACATTATGCAGATGAGTCCTTGCCTCTGCTAGCATACAGCAGCCGTAGCATCGTGCTAATTTATAATGTACCTGTTTGTGTAATCTTCTTTCATGCTCTCTACTCACTGCAATGTTCAATGAAATTACACTTGCTAATAATTTAATACTCTACCACTTTCTCTCTCTCTCACACACACACTGTTTTACTGTCTACCCTCCTGTCTCTCTTCCCTTTCAGTGAAGTAGCATCATGCTGCTTTTGCAAGTATGCCAGTGTTATTACTGAGCCTAAATTATTGTTAATGCCATACAGACACACAACTCTTTGTCTCTGTCTCTCTCATCCTTCTGTTCTTTTTTGGCTGGAGGTCTGGCTACACACTTAAAAAGACAGAGATCTCAGCTGTTTGTGGCCACGACTGTGCCCTTTGCTGGCTCAGAAGTGCTGCTGGCATAGCAGCAGAACTGGCTTAGTATATTTTCTCTGATGGGATTACAAAAAAAAAGAGAGAGAGAAAACAACAACATGGCAGCGTTTGTTTTTTCACTATACATGTTTTCACTGAGGAATTAAAAGATTTGAGGAGTAAAATATGACGTCTCCACTGGTGTTAAAAAAAATCAGAAAATACAACTGACTGTCATTACAATCAATGTTGGATATAATCATCGGTGCGATGGACTGCTTGAATGTAAATTTAAAGGTGAAGATTAACTTAATTCAAAGCTTAAAACAACAAACAAAGAGAAACAGAGACTGAAATTGAGGCCCCTCGGCAGGAATGTGACCCCGCAGAAACTACACTCATCTGGGTCCCCAGTGTTGAACCAGATACTTGGACAAAACAACAAAAGGCAGAGGATTTATGCCTCCATTTGGTTTTAGGGCAGAACAGGAGAACAGAGAATTCGGTTGAGAGGTTTCTGTGTCCCTCTCACTTCAACATAATCTATAGTTATAGTACATTTTACTGCCTCTGCAGGCACCTAAAGCTCACAGCAGGGAGGTTAAGCGATAATAAATCAAAAACATTTGCTGTCGAAACTGCAAACAATATATACATTTTGAAAAATAAGTGAAAGAAAAAACACAAATTTGTATAATTTCTTATTTCCAATGCATATTAAACTAAAACAAGTAATATTTCTTCCTTTTGGCAGAAAGCTATGATTAAAAACAGATTTATTTTTTTTTGCAGTGTGCAATGGGTGTCAGAATTAAACTCTGTGTTTTCAAAGCATTAACAATCAGTTAAATTGATTTGAGGAATTAATTCAAATATATTAGTCAAAGGGAAAACAAGAAAATTATGAACACACACACACACACAAACGCACAGCAGCAGCACCTCTGTAATTTCACTCATACTGTTGGCCACTTAATAAGTCCTCCACTGCAGCATTGGAGTGGATGAGTGGTTTGGTTTTGGCAGCTGCAGGCGGTGCTGTGACATGGGGCGAGACAACCATCAGCCCCTCAAACTCACTCTCACCCAAAAAATTTCTAATAAGCCCATGAACTGAACATGGCAGTTTTCCATCAGCCAGTTTAGCTCTCTAATCCCATAACTAGTGCAGCTTCAGAGTGTAGCCAAAAGCATACTGCATTACCCCAAAGGATGAAAACAGACAGCAATTTGCTCAATGACCTTGCGCACATTTATGACTAGGCTATGGTAGTTTTTCATTTTGAATTGACACTCATCACCAGAAAGGTGTAGTGTGTCAATAGGTGTAATCATGTATACTGTGTGTCATCCAGGTCGTTGGAAAAATAAACTTAACCAGATGTTGCCAAGCACCCAACATCTCACTGCGTGTACTGTTTTATCATGTACTGGAGTCCAAAAGTCCAAATAGAAAGTTTTCATGCGGAGGATCATTTAAGGTGTCACAGTACTCACCCATTCAACAGAGTCAAAATGCTTCTGTGTGCGTGACAAAAATTAAATACTTGAGCTGTACTAAATACTGACCAAATTCAAAAAATCAGTTTGTGTGACAAAATGATCTCAACTCACTTACTAGCTTTCCGTAGCTTTAACTGCATCTGATGGTCAACAATAAATTTTAATTCTCAAAATTCACAGTGCAGAAGTGCAACAAGCCTTTCCTTGTACTCCTGTCATAAAATGCACTCAGTCACCCTCTTCCCAAAAGCATCGTAAGGCTAAGATTAACGCTACCATCCAGAGTTTCGCAAAAGTTTTGTAATTTAGGATGGTCTTATACATGATCGTAGATTAATACCTCCTAATAGTACCTCCTACCCACTTGTAGGAGGCTAAGAGCATCATAAGAAGCTCTTCAGTTTGCAGTAGAAATCAATGTTTCATTGACATTTCTCTTGTTTTTGTTCATTTAAAATCTACAGCTTTATCATGACCACTGATACTCTCTGTTAAGAGACATCTGATGTAAATTCAGTCAATTAGAAAATAAGGCAGCATACACAAAAAAAAATAAACAAGTTAATTGAATAGGTTTTGATTTGTACCAAACTGGCCATATGTTGTGTATCCACTGATTTCTTGTCATGTAAGGCTGCAGCACCGGATTTTTTTTTTTATTCTAGGGTGCTTATGTTGTTTTCCATTTATGTATATGTGGGCCTGATATGTAAATGATGGCAGAGTGACATCCACTTATTGACAACAAGCATATTAATGAAACCCTCCATGGAACCGTCACTGCTTGATTTCAGGTTAAAGTAAAGTCTGCTTCAAGCAGCAGCTAAATCAATCCAAGTTTATTGTCAATAAGTCTATTGTATGGTTGACAACATTTACACATGATTTATGATGTGATTTATGTATTTTTAGTATATAGCACAGCTAACAGATAAATCAGCAAAGTTACTGTAAGTGTAACATCCTCATCAGCATCATGCAACATGCATGTAACGTTCGTTACAAACGCTCATAGACAATGCTCCTATATGTTTACACAAAATGCAGGAGCTGAACTGAAGCAAACTGTGTGAGAAGCAGTGTGTGGGAGCATGTTGGACTCTACAACATAAAAAAATAAAAATTGTGGGTAAAGGTAAGGCTGTTTGCTGACTTTGTAAAACGCAACTGTCTTACAGTAACGTTAATACGACAACAAATCTGAAGACACCTGTTAGCTTGTGACCCAAGGGAGGCAGCAGAGGTACTGCCAATGTATAAGATTAGCCTCTGTGGGTAACTTTTGAATGAATTGGAGCATTTTCTAAAAACATTTATTAACATACCCTAACCTTAATCCCCCAAAAACCCTAAAACTGAAAACGGAGGTGAGACAACTATCCAAATTAAATAGCAGACCAGGCTAATGTAACTTAAAATAGGCTCATCAGTTTTCAGTTTGAGTAGACAACAAATTTCTGTGACAACCCCTTGACGGTACATGTACATGGAGATATATAGCATGTATGTGTGTGTTGACAGCTGACCAGGAAGCTCATTCCTTTTCTCGCTCTCTCTCTCTCACTAAATTATCCTGACAGGCCTATAGCCTTTCTCCTCACCTCAGCGGCTTCACCAGCCCTCTGCTCACCTCTGATCAAACCTGCTCTGACACACACTCTGTTTCACTGCCTGTGTGCATGCACCCACTCATCACAGCCAATCAAACTAGATGCATGTGTGCCTGCGCCTGCATTTCATGTGTATAAGTGTGTGTGTGTGTGTGTGTTTATGCAGGACATGCCCTTTACCCGCTCTCTAAAGCCGTACTGACGTGTTTTGTAATTGTACTCATCCACCTCAAGCCCGCTCTCCTATGTTGTTTTGGCTGTTATAAACTCTCTCTGTCTTCTTGTGTTTCTTTTTTCCTCTCCTTCTCTGTCACCTACTGTATAAATCCAGGTACACTAAACTACACATAGACATTTTTCAAATCAAAATGTTTAAACGAAAACTACTGAGTGAGAACACAGCAGATTTAAGCTTTTCTCCAATCTGTAACTCAAGATGTTTCAGTGCACAGGGACAGATTTGTAAGCAAAAAAATAAAAAGTTTTTAGAGCAAATCCCTGAGTTTGTGTGCACTGAGCTCAAAATCTGCTCTCAATGTTTCCTCCAGCTGTTTTCTCAGATTGTGAGCACTCGAAGGAAGCCTTACTGCTCACTCAAATCCAGTGACACGATTCCTCTTGAGGCTCAAGACATCGATCGACACTCATGAGCCTGTCCTCACTCGCTCTCAGACCTTGTTGGCTGTTTAAAAATCAGCCCCTTTGTGCTTGTTATGTGCTTGCTCAGATGTTTTTGTCATTAATTAATTTCCATATGCCATTGCTGCTTGTCTTCTATGTGTCCCAATTGACAATCTTTGCAAAGTCTGTTCTTTGAGCAGCTACGTTTTTCTGCAGCAAATCATGACCTGTGTCTGCTGAGTCTGTATATGCTTAAGATTTCACTCACTTTGACTAACTCACACTGCATCCTTACCTTGAACAGCTGCTTTTGTTCATTTATTTTCAGTTATAATGCAGCATTGGTTTCTTAAGGCCAGTTCAGACCAAAGATTGGCGACGAGACAAAACCATTTTAGAACATTACAAACAGTTGGAAACTTTTTCTAGAACAGTGAAGAATGTAAAAAAAGAGAATATTTTGCCCTCTTTTGCTTCTTGAACATGTGGAGTGCAGCAAGTAGATGGGTGACACATAAATGAACAGGATTAAGAGTCTGTAGCCACACTGGCGGCTAAGCGAGGCTGTATTTAGGCACAGCGGTGCTTCGAGCTAAATGCTAATGTCCAATGTTACAATGCTAACATGCTGACGTTTAGCAGGTTCAGTGTGTACCATGGTCACCATCTTAGATTAGCCTGTTAGCACGCTAACATTTGCTAATTAGCACAAAACACCAAAAAAAAGCAGTTAGGTCCACTTATCAACACCGCAGCCATCGCTGTTTAAGGTACTTTAAAACCCTTAGCGCTAATACTCCTTCTCAGAGTCTTAACTTAGTCAAACCTGAACACACACACATGATAAACACATAACATACAAAATGTTATGGCAATCCATCAATTGTCGGTGAGATATTTCAATCTGGACCGAAGTGGTGGGCCGGCAAACAGACAGAACAACACTGCCATTCCACAGAGCCACGCCACTTTGCTAAAAACAACATCAAAGGTCATGAGTCACATCATTTTCATACTCATCAAACCATTCAGCAAGCCCTCGTGACCTGTATGAAAGCAACTGTACCTGTCATTTATTCAGGTTCATCCTTTAATTTGTCACCTGTCTATATTTAGCCATGTGTTTAGGGAGAAATCAGATCTGACTGCTGCTACCACTTTCATTTATCATCTTTATATTCATTTAGAAAGATACGTTTTCTGATCATTAGGATGCAACAGAACACCGTTCCTAGAGTGCTACGACCAGACCCTAGAGTTCAAGTGGTCTCCTGGTTGCTTTTGTGCCAGATTTCAAAAAAGTAGCTTCTACTCTCATCAACATAATGAACAGCTTAAGGATGCTTCTCTCAGCTTGGGGCTGATGTGTTTCTGCATGTTTTCTCACACTTCTTAAAACTTATTCTTTATAAATTATCTTCTTTTTTTGATGGAAAGAAGAAAAATATGTCTTTATCATTCCTTGGAAAAACAGAGAAGCATATCACAGCGTGTATTAACTTCTTGTTATCTGCCTGGTCTTTGCAGGTAAGGTGCTATAGTGGTGTTGCTGCTCCTCCTATTGTTTTGTGCCTTTTTTATCTACATTTATAGTAGTCAGGGCAGAAATCTATCTGTGATGAAAGGCCTGCTCGCTATAATGATTAGCTTGTGATGGATGGGACTGTGGCAGACACACACACACACACACACACACACACCACCTCTTCAGTAATTGTCACAATGTGCAGTGTGTTTGTGTGGGGGGGGGGGGTGGAAAGGAATGTGTAGTGGGTGTGGGTAAAGTAAAGTTTATATTTTTATAGCACTTGTCAAGAGCAGACGTCACCAAAGTGCTTCACAATATAAAACAACAGCAGCAGTTATATTATGATTGTATAAAATCTGAATTTGATCCAGATAGCCCACTAGACACTTGAAATAAGAAGTGTAAAAGGGGGCAAATTGTCGTAGCTGCTTGGGTCAGGTGGACAGTAAATTAAAATGCAATAAAAATGTGGGGGAAAAAGTGTTAATGCACTAACCCTACTTAAAATTATTTTTTGTTTCCGTTTAGAGAGACTTTAACAAGAAAATCCATATGAAAACTTTAAAAGTGAGGGAGACAAAAATAGGTTATTTGAAAAGCCCCCCCATCCCCAGTGGAAATTATACCCGTTTGCAGTTCAGAGGAGGAGAGAGACCCTGTGCTCACCAACCGACACACTGTTTGAAGCTTTGTCCCTGTTAAAGTAACTAAGATTGATTTTAGCCTGACTGTGACTGTTAATTTTCAGTGCTTTTTAAACAGTAGCATCACGGTAAATATATTCTTGAATGAAATATGCCAACCACTGCCTTTATTTTTAACTTTTCCTAGACATACGGTACTGTTCGTCCTCTGTGATTATGATGTGATAATGAATCCTCTCTGTGATGTATCTTCATTTATTCACTGGAGACAGAGTAGACAAGAGATATATAAATGGGGGTGGGGGTGGGGGGGTACATGCAAAGTTGGCTAGTGTCAGCTAGCCTTGCCATATATTCTTTATAGTTCTATCTGTCTGCGGCATATATTGTTCTAGAGGGACGTCCCTCTCTACAGAGATATTTGTCAAACAAATTACACTGCAGCAGCTCTCGCTCTCTCTCTCTTTCCAGTCTTTATTAAATTCCAAATCAATTATAAATGCAATGAAAGTGGTTTTACATCGGATAGCTAACAATCCCTAGAGACTAATCCCTGTGATAAAAATCTCATTTGCTTCTAGATCATATTGATATGAGAGAAACCATGCAATCATTTGCTATTGTGCCTTGTTGCCTGATCTAATGCAGGCCATTTAATATGGTTTGATATGTCTAGGAGGGCCTATTAGTTCCAGTAAGGAAGACAGAGCTAGATATGAATTGGAATGAATAAAAATAAATCTAATTCAAAACAGTGATGCAGAGCTCTCAGCCTACGGACTGAAACCTCTTCATAGGTACCATTCCACTCATACCACCACTTCAGTCATCTACAACTCTATATATACAGCTACAGGGGAGGGGGTGTGGGGGGTTGGAGTGTTATCTAAACACATCAAGTATGGTGATAATCACCACATTTGTGTGATTATTTTGGGCATATACAAGGTCCACTTATTTCTACTGGTTTTCCCTTGTGTGCGCATTTGTGTCATTTTATCTCAACCTTTTAAAAACATTTATAAACAGACAAGATTAAATTATTCAGGCAATGCGTCATCATATTTGCACTATTTATTTTTTACTCCACAAGGAAAGTCAGGCCAGACTCCTGTCTGGTCTCAGCACAAAATAGACACTTAATGACTAAAGACAAACAAGTTCATACTGGAACTGTGTAGTGTAGTAGTATTAGTACAATAGTATTGGTGTAGTATAATAGTCCAAATTTCAATTGCAATATTAGAGTACAGTATGTCTAGTATCACATTTTTTTTACAAATGTTCTCAGGAATCTTTAATTTCAAATTGATTCATAAACAATTATGTTTAATATTTAATTAAAACAAAGCAAGTGTTTCGGCACCCTACTTTCTTATATACGAAGAGTTCAGCTGTGGATCATGCAGGTAATTAAGCAGCTTTATCGATACAGATAAAGTCACATTTCCACACATAGTATGTCTTTTTCAGAGTCAACCATTATTATCTTAATTGCCTTGCTATATCACCCACACTTCCAATTGCTGTTCCTATTGTCATACTTGTATTATGGATGATACACTTGT
Source organism: Maccullochella peelii (assembly GCA_002120245.1). Taxonomy (NCBI): domain Eukaryota; kingdom Metazoa; phylum Chordata; class Actinopteri; order Centrarchiformes; family Percichthyidae; genus Maccullochella; species Maccullochella peelii. The sequence continues at coordinate 14,270 of LKNJ01005847.1, forward strand.
CATCTCCTCTCATATAGAAAAAGACATGGAAGCATGATGTGTAAGAAAAAGCTTCTCTCATTTTCCTCCTTCTGTCCAATCTTTTTCACTGTCTCCACTGACAGCTACAATTGACTATAATATGTCTAAATACCTGGTAATGAGTTTTGTGCTAAGCTTAATGCAGCGTTTTTCTTCTTTGAGTGCCTGAAGCTGTGATGTGATGCATGGTGTTGCTATGTTCTACTATTTGCTCCACCAAGTTATGAAAATTCTACTTCTCTCTCACCACTTTAAAGGAAACGTTCGACATGTAGGGAAATATGCTTATTGGCTTCCTTGCAGAGATTTGGATTTAGAAAATTGATACCGGTCTAATGTTTGTACACTAAAATGTAGCTGGTACCAGCAGCCGGCTAGCTTAGCTTAGCACAAAGACTGTAAATAGGGGGAAACAGCTAGCCTGGCTCCGTCCACAGGCAACAAAATCCACCCACAAGCAACTAAAGCTCACTAACGTTATATCTCATTTGTTTAATCCGTACACAAACCAAAGTGTAAAAATGACTTATGACTGTTTTTGTTAATTTGCTTGTAGTACAACCACATTCATCTCTATAGTCATCTGTAAATACCACAGGTTCTCAATAAATACTAAGTTCAAGTTCTCTGGTTTAAATTCTTATTATATACCCTGCAAGGTGCCAGTTTCCTATTAACCAGTACAGTTATGTTTAATATATTCACAATTATCTCACCCTGTCTTTAAATACATTTGGCTAGACAGTATCATTTCACTAAACAATCAAAGACACCTTGAATGTAGCAGTTGTGGTACAAGAACTTAAGCCCTGTCCCATTTCTCACATATAATTTACACCTTGTCATCGGAGCAGTGGGCACATTGAAAGAGGAGTTACATCACTGGGTAGCACATTACAAGACGCAGTTTGCTTGCCAGTAATAGCTATTTTCTGCCTGGTTTAGACAAGGTGAGATACATTTAACATCAGGAAGATAAAGTATCTTTCTCTTTTCTCCTGCCTCTTCCATGAGCAGTATAGTTCTTGAGGGAAATCTGAAAATAATATATTCTGGCAAACAGTTGTACTGTTTCTTTGAATTTGTTCTGACGCTCCTCTGAACTACTGGTAACAAGCAGCAGCAGCTGATTCAAGTGTTTTAAGTTATATAAAATGCACATCAGCAACACACTTTGTCACCAGTTCTGTATTGTTAGCTTTCTTTTGCTATCTCTCTCTTCAGCGTTTTTACCACATCCATGTAGGCAGTTGTGACTTTTCCTTGAGTTTTTCCTTTTCACTCTGAGGACTTAGTTCTGTTACTTTCTGCTACAGTAAATCTTCATAACAATCCCAGTGCTCTCATGTTTGTGACCACTGATTCTGTGGCTCTGGCCAGTGCTTTAGAACATGCACCCCTGCAAGTAACATTAGCTCTCAGTGAAGGAAGAAATACTCATGCAATAACTTAAAGCTGAGCTAATTATATTTCATGGGTCAAATGTGTAATGTAAAAGGAGTTGCTCACAGTGATGAACCCACAGAGAATGATCACGCTACTCTGCAGTCCCCCTCAGCTTCATGAAGCTTTGTAGCTTCACTGTTTTCATTCACTCTCATCACTCTCATCAGCGCTGTTTCCAGCAGCAGCAGGCGGCCGTCATCAGTAAAAGTTCTGATAAACCCACAGTACGCTACCTGGTAGTTCCCTCAGGATTAAACGGAGACCTAACTAGAGCGAATTGGAGAGCAAATATTATATTCATTCATTCATTATATTCATCAGGTGGCTAGAGACATGACTCCAAATGAATGCTAACGTTGCTCTGTGTCTGGTGGATATGTATATGCATCTGTTTGCTAACACGTTGCTAACAACTTTATAGGGTGTTAATACATAAATATGAAATATATCTTTTAACCCTTTCTGTGCAATACTGACTTGTAAATGTGATAATTCAATGTTATAAACATTCCATACCTTTTTAACCTGTTTGTTTATTTCTTGGGTAGTAGTACAGGCAGCACACACAGGCTAACACTTGCTGCTCAGGCTTGTAGCCTGCCAACTCTCCCTGTGACAAAGCAGAACTAATTTCAGACCTCTGACTTGCTAGCAGCATCCACAATTTTGTCACAAAATTGTTTTTTTATGAACAATATTGCCATTAGCTGTAAACTTGCTTAATTTATGCTAATTGTCTGCTAGCTAACATCACCGTAGTATGTCGGAAGGGCCTGATATATCAGTCACTGGTGACTGGTTAGAGCAAAACTGAACAGAAAACGGCTAACATGAAGCCAGTGTCAGACTAAATAATGGAGCATTAACGATAAGGCAATTCAGCCACTTTAGGTTAAAGCACAAACATTATTAAAACTCTCACACTATGAACAACTGCAATTGTCTGGTGTCAGCTTTAGCCATTAAAAACCCTTTCACTGCACCAGCTGATACACCCACTTTTTGCTGTGTGTGTTTGTGTTTGTATGTCTCCTCTGATCCTGAGCCCAACCTGGTAGCTCCAGGATGTATTCAAATTCAGTGGCTTATTTGTGCTGCTGCCTTTCAAGAGGCAATGACACATTGCAGTGAAGCACGCTCTGGGCTTTAATAATAACACTAAGAGTACCTGGGAGGGAGAGAGTGGCTTGTTAAGCTTCATGGTCATCTCACGTCTCTGTGTCATAGACAGAGGATAGTGTGTGTGTGTGTGTGTGTGTGTGTGTGTGTGTGTGTGTGTGTGTGTGTGTTGCAATAAAGTTAGACAAGAACAGAGATTAAGGGGATAAATTGTTCATTTTGAGGTTTCTTTGAGGGAAATCCTTCATCTATCACTCTCTCTATCTCTCTATTTAATTATGTGAATACTTTCAGGGATCTTGTTAGTTCTAAGTGAAATGCACCCCCCGGGTCTCCAGCTATCTGATTAACTCTACAGACAGCAGAGGTGGAGGAAAACATTCATTTGTGTGTACGTGAGTGTGAGTGACAGCGCTAGAGGCAAAACTGTAATACGATGTAATGACGGCAGCTGTTGCACTGCTTCTGGCGTTCCTCTCCGCTAATTCATCAGATACGCACAGCTCGCAAGCCAGAGAAAGAGTACGAATGACTCACTTTCATCCAGCTCATTTGCATTCAACTGTGATAAACAGCCAATATATACATAGGTAGTTCACTAGCTTTGTTGTCATTTGTTTGGTCTCAAATAGCACGAACCAGCTGTAAAANTGGTAGGTAAAATTACTGACCTCACTTAGCATGTGAACAGACAGCCTGCAGGGGTTGACATTTTGAATTTCCACATCACTGCGGCCACTGGATGGAAACATGAGCTTGACATTTTGCTGTTGCTTGCACTGATTTATGTCAAAGGTGTACAGTATAGCAAGTCCTCAGGAAATTGGTTAATTAATCAGTGCACCTGTTGGGTGAACACTGAGACCAAAATCAGTTAATTGCTCACAATACATCATTCTTGTGCAGTTAATACAGCTGCACTGTGTAAAGACTTTAGCCAAGAGACAGCACTGCAACTGGAGTTTTCAGCCATATGAGACTCTTTAAACATACATCAGGATAATGCCACTGTTATCCAAAGTCAAAAGACATAGATATAAATACCAAGGCTGGATAACCAAATGGGGAAAGAAGGCACCTGCCCCATTAAAATGCAATATAAGGCAAGTCCTGCATTATCTAATTTTGTGGCACTGATCTTGTAGAGTACCCTCTTGTCGTGTCCACTTTTTAAAGCAACAGTTTGACATGTTGGGAAATATGATTATTTGCTTTCTAGCGGAAAGTTAGACAAGAAGATTGATACCACTCTCATGGTATGGTAAATATGAAGCTTAGCTTGACACAAAGACTGGAAACAGGGGTAACAGCTAGCCTGGTTCTGCCCAAGGCTACTTACCAGCCCCTCTAAAGCTCACTAATTAACACATTTTATCTTGTTTGTTTAATCCCTGCAAAAGCCAAGTGTAAAAACGACATTTTTTGTGGGGGTTATGTGCCAGACTATTTCTTGGCTCTGAGCAGTTGTAAGGAAACCAGGTGAGACTGCAGGAAGTTACTGTGCTTGGTAGGTGGATTTTGTTACCTTTGGACAGAACCAGGCTAGCTGTTCCTCCCTATTTCTTTGTGCTAGGTTAAGCTAACAGGCTGTAGCTTTGTATTTAATGAACAGATTTATTGGTATCAGTTTTCTCATCTGACTCTTCACCAGAAAGCAATTAAGCTTATTTTCCAAAATGTTGAACTCTTCCTTTAAAACTTTAAACATTTTAGTTCATATTTGGCTCACATGTATATATTTATATACCTACATAAAGTTGTGTTTTATCAAATTGCTTTCAACTAATTAGTATCAATCCAGCTACTTTTTCTACAAGCACATAGTCAGGTTTTTGCATGTCCATACTTCTCTTTTGATAGCTTGCACTACAGGCAGACTGCAGGACATTTTAGCAAGAATCGGAGGGGGGAAAAATATCTGTGCTTCTTAAGAGCACAATCATTGTGAGGGAACATGCCACAAATGAAGAATACCTATTTTCCATAGACATTCAAAGGAACATTACATTCTGCTGATTTATTCAACTATGGGGAACTGAGGAAGCAGAGGGAAAACTGAGAGAACAAAAAGACATATTAGTAGAGAAAAAAGTGTTCCAATTATAGAACAAACAGGAGATCAAATGAATCAAACAGGGTCAGGGTTTGGTGATATTAGTGACCTGACCACTAATTCTACAGCAGCAATAGTGCACATAGGTGCAAATATTAAAAGATAGTACAGTAGGGGTTTTTTCAATTACAGAACAATTACATACAAAGATATTTTTAGCTGCAACCTCAATCACAGACATACTAACTTTAGGCCAATATACCACCAGAAAAAAAAGGACAGATTTTTGATATTTTTGTTATTCTACACTTGCCTCCAATCTTCTTTTATGGATTATTATATTATTTTATTTATTATTTTTTATGATTTCACAATTGATTTTAGTTTATAGTTTATAATATTTTTAGTATCAGTACAATGACAAATGCATTTTGAGATTCACTGGTCAGTGGGAAAATAGAAAAATAACCTTGGTCTTAACATTAGTTCATCTACAATTATGTCAACCATTTATATTATATTATAGCAGGGGTCTTAAACTACCAGCTCAGAGCTAGATCTGGCCCACAAGACAATTTCTAAGGTCGCCCATATGTTAAGATGTTATTGTTTCAACTCTTACCCACAATTGTTTTTTGTAATTTGCTACTAATTTTGATTTTCCCCCAACTTTTTATTTTTTGATTAATTTTTTAATTTTCTAGCAAGGCTACAAAATCAGACCATAAAAATGTTATCTTTATTTCACATGCAACATTTAGAAAGTGGCTTGTCAACATAAACGCTTTACCTATAGGACCAACAGCACAAAATGTCCTTTTCTAAACCTAAAAGAAAGGCTGACCTGGAGCAGTGACAGTATCAAGAGAGGAGGACATTTGATGATTTTTTTCATGGAGTTCGACTGCTTCACAAACACAAGTGGCATTATGCTTCTAAACATGCAGTATGCTGGGTACAAGAAGAAGGAGAGGGAAGAACAAGTAGCTACATTTTTAAAGTGTCTATAGATTACATTTATTGTTGGTGATGTTACATTTCAATGCATAAAATGGGAACATGCCCTGATTTTCCAGTGTACCAACTGGAAAGATTAAGATGCAAAGTTTTGAAAAAGTGCTAGACAGACTCACGCAAACTTTTCTGAGTGTGAACATCAAATAGACCAAGTTCGTACAGGAAGAGCTGAAATGTGTGGGTTTTTTAAAATATGCATAAAACCTGTGTAACTTTACAGAATCTAAATTGAGCTGTCAGAGAGGTGGGAAGAGAAACAGATTTCTCTTTCTCCTCTACTACTCTATAAACTGAGATGATTCATGACTAGAAAGTGTTTAAAAGTCAAGGAAGTGGGTGTTTTGATGTTAGATCGGGTGATAGGACAGCGGTGGTCAAAAATATTTTCAGATCAAAGGCCAAAGATGAAGATTTCCTTCTCTATGAATCATCAGTGAGAACATGACGACAGTGAGAGAGGACAGCGGCAGAGTAGGATGCCAGTTCATTTGTGAACATCAGAGCTGGCTGCCTAATTAGTCTCAGCCTTTAAGAGAAAACATCTGCCTGCCTCTTGCCTGTTTGTCACTTTCAAACTGGAAGGAGTCATAGGCTGCAATGTGTGAACAATTTCAGGAGCCTGCATCAGCCAGGACTCAACAGTCTGCCACTACTCTGAGACTGACTGTCCTCCGTGAATCTGATGCCCGAACAGCTGCTGCAGACCAGGGAGAGTTCATTATTTATGAGGCAGTTTATTCGAAATTTAGAGCATTTACTGCTGGGGTCTTCTTTTCATAGCCGTGGCGATTATTCCTGTCTGTCATGACAACACTGAACTAACAGTTGTTTCTGAGATGAGGGCGACATCTCTACAATGAAGTCAGAGCAAGAAACACGAGCAGTCAGACAATCAAACAGGTTGTTAACAAGCCAACATTGAAGCCAGATTTTGTTATTTGGAATTAAAACCGAACCGGGTTGACCACTATTGGCTGCGTAAGCCGTTATTACAATGTTATTTTATTGACTTTATGATGTTGGAATAGTTTTTATTCAGCCATCCTAAACAATGCTGGTGGAGGTCTTTTGCTGGGCGACAGACACGCACAATAGAAAATTTAAGGGAAAATGCTAACAATAGAGCTGTAACATTAAGTAATTTATGATGAAGGGATTCCTAAATGTGTTTGCATGAATATTCAAGAAAGCTGTAACGTCAGATTTTGTATAAAGTCAGTCAAGCTAGCAAGGCTACGAAAAAATTGTCTGACACAGGTGGATACAGATAGAGGTGATGGTCAAAACTATAAGTTGTAACAAACCAGAATTCCAGAGTTTGGAATTTGTTTGATGGATGAAAACTATACAGTGCAACCACAGGAACTAATCCAAAATGCAAGGCTTTATATGTACGAGGAGGCTGATGTTGATGTACCAGAAAACATCTGTTACAGCAAAGAGCATGGACATGGACTTCCTGCTTTATTCACATGTGGGATGGGAGTATTGTTACATTGTGTTTTTGGGAAACAAAGCCTTGGGAGTGGAAAGCAGAAGGAATTAGATGCCATGACATTTATCATCTGAAAGTCATTATATGTGCTGCTGTTATATAAAGGCTTATTTTTAACAAATTGGAGCTAAATTATCACAGGTGGGTGAGGTCCAGTGTGGAAGCCTCAGTATAATTTTAAATTGTCGCCTATCTTATTAGAGGTGCTCAACTTCTTTGGGTAGAGTCTGTGTATTAGTCAGTAGGGGAAATAATTAATCCAGATTGGAATGGGATTTGGAGTGAAAGTGACAGGGTTGTCAACGACAAAATTCACAGGATGGAGATAGGAAATAATTCAGGGCTGGGCAAGAGCGGAAGAAAATCTCCCTCCTTTGTAACTCTTTAGTCTCAATACGCTTGCTTCCAAACACAGAAGACCAAACTGTCTGCTGCAGAGGCCACGACAGAAACTTTTCAAAACACCCTTAATCTGCTTTGCCAAGGCACCATAAAGCAGCACATTGAAATTAGCATTTTTTCTCTCAGGAGCTTGCTTACTCGGTCAACCCCTGCTGCTGCGTGCTCTACTGTGGGATGCTGCTGATGAACATGTTCGAAATTCATGAGAAAAACAACTTCTGACTTAATTGAATAGTGCAAGACAGATAACAGATACATTTTTATTCATGCTTATTTGTCATTGCTGTTGGTTTCTGTTCTGGATTGAAATTAAGCTATTCCCATTACAAATACATGCTGCAACTAAAAATCAGATCACAGTCCCTGTCCTAATTTGTGATTTATGTGGAGATTGGAATAAAATCAATTTGTAAGTATTCCCAGCTTTAACAACAATGATAGTGGTGTGCCATGTTCTGCTACGTTTCAAGCTCACACATGTCTGCATGAAGTTCCTGAAAAAGACTGAGCTGTAGAGAAAGTTATCCAATTGAAACACTGATCATCTGTCATGTGTAAGACTTTCTCTTTTTACTTAAGAATTAAGTAAAAATGTTTAAAGGACTTACACATGATCAGTGTTCAAGAACCGCTCTGTGAAGTGTCATCTGTTTCCCCTGCCTCATCTATATTTAGACCCTCATTTCATCTGACTCATCTGAGTCTCGTCATATGCTGCACGCCTCTCTCTGTAGTCACTTTTAATATGCATTTAGTACCTGAATCTTTCATCTGTGTTCCATCTTAGCCTATTTGCTTTCATTTCATATTAATTCCCTGTGTAACAACTTGAGCTTTCATCTTGCGCTTGTTTCTGTTTATTTCAGAGCATCTCAACACGCATAATCTCAGACGCTGTTGCTTGGAAAAGCAGATCAGATATGATTACAAGTGGTAGCTCGCAGTATAATGCAACAGCAGCATTTCAACGGCTGTCAAACTAGACTGAATGTGTGTATGGGCATACATGTGCCCAAATGTTGAATATTATGCAAATATTTCTATCTAAATCTAGAATGTGCAAACCCACAAACACACAAATCTTCACGCACATAGACACTAAATGCAAACACATGGTAACTGCCTCTCACGTCTATCTTTGTTCTGTTATGTTGTTTTTTTAAACAAATGAAAAAGTATCCTAATTTGAAATTCTTTCACTAATGAGATCCTAACGCAGCTCCCTTTGTCTTGCTGTAGGTTTTGCTTAGATTTCTGAGTTAACTTTCTTATGCTTCTTGGAAGATGATGATGATGATGATGATGATGATGAACAAAAAAACATTCTATAAATAGACAGTCCAATTCCATCTCACACACACACACAGAATCACACACATGTACACAACACACATACAGAGTGTACAGAGTACACGGAGCCCCCTGAAGCTAGCTGCTGGATGGGCTTGTACACAGAGAGCAGTGCATTCTGGGAGACGCCCCACAGAGAGGAGAGAGGAGGCAGCATGTGCCAGGTCAAAGGTCACCTGCTGTCTACTTAGAAGAATGCCGTCGACCTCAAGTGTGCTATCTTTTTGTGGTATTTATTTAACCAGACAAGTTGACAAAGAGCATGTTTGTGTTTACAGAAGTAGCCTTAATGCATGGGTCAAGTCAGGTTAAGTCAAGTCAAGTTTATTTAGCCCAGTATATCATACTGTACAGTGTCTGAGAGGGAGTTAGTCCAAAACTCCTCCAAAAAAAACTTGTGAGAGGCAATTCAGAGCAAGAGATTCCTCCATCAAACAGACAGTTTTGACAGTTAGCAGGTAATACAACAACGAGGTTATAACCCACCCAGTGTAAGGTCCAGTTCTAATGAAGTAAATCAAAGATTCAGAAAACCAAAGTCTAAGGAATGGGTTCTGTGAAATCAGCCCACGGACAAGTGCGAGATCAGTTCTTCTCCAAATCCACGGTGTCAGGCGGTGCCTACCTCTAACCTCTCCATCTTCCAGCATTCGAGTGCGTATGTAGTCTGAGGGAGGCAACCCCGTTTCCTAGAAAATATGTCCGATACTACTAATTTGCAACAGTCAATGTGTTTTGAAGGAAATGTACAGTAATGCCACCAGAATTATGTTTTTTTTAATCAACATAATGAGGACATTAATATACAGTATCTTACATTGGGTTGGGGTTAGAGAGCATATATATATATATATATATANAGAGAGAGAGAGAGAGAGAGAGAGAGAGATGTCAGAGCTTAAATAATCCGGGTATTTTGCTGACCAGAAACCAGATCCAGAATGGAACCGGCTATGGGAACCCAACCTGAATCTTACAAGTCACAAAATGTTGATATGAGCGTATCAGGGAACGTATTTCATTCGTTTTCCTACTGTACAACATCCACTCTTGCAATACAATATCTGTTCGTAGTATCTAAATAATTAGTAAACTTCTTTGGTTTGGAGGTAAGATTAGTGAAAGAGCATGATCTTGGTTTAAAACAAAAAGTTTGCAGTGACTCAGACAAACTTCGGACGGAAGACAAACTTCACTGAAATAAAAAGTGCTTTTATTGCATAAACCTAACCTGGACTCAGGATGCGAATGCTAGTCTCCGGTGTCAGAGTCCGAAATGTAGCACTTCCTTCACTTGATTACAATGCCTATATATATATATATATATATATATAAATCAATTTTGTTTCCTACCACAATATAATTGGGAAAGTATTAAATAAATGGAATTCTGCAGAGACAAGGAGGAGGAGGTGGTGGTGGGACGCACTGCAGACAGTGTCAGACCAAACTTCAACATCCTGATACGTACATGCACACTGAGATAATGTCAGGTTGAAAGTTGGCCTCACTGCATTATTTTTAGTTTCAGCTCCAAATCCATACATGGTTGCAGGAGGAAATGGGAAAATTTTCAGTCAATCATGACCTTTACTCCAGATTAATTATGTCTTGTTTTCCTCTCACCGGCTCCCGTCGGTGTGCAATACAGTTACTATTACATGGCATTCTATTGGTTGGGGAATTTTGACAGGGTTGTTGCACATAAAATCCGAGCAGAGCAGAAATCCGAGAGCAGACGTTTCACAAGCGCACAGAAGCAGCGCGAGAAGAAGGCCTGAAGCTGGAGCGCAGGAAATCTGCGCAAGCAACAATATATCCGAATGCAAGCATACAGTTTGAGCAGAAGCAGAGCAAATCCAAGCGCAAGCAGGGGCTATTTGAGTGTGAGAGCAGGGTTTTGAGGGAGAGTATTACAAAATCTGAACATGAAATCAATAAATCATGCTCTCAAAGTGAAAGACCCCGCTCTTGATTATAGGATAGGGAAAAAGCACCATAGTCCTGCCTCACGGTGAGCGTGATGGGAGCCTGGTACATTGATTTGACAAGTAGAGACACATGTTTAAGTGATGGGAAAAGGTGACTCTTTTTGAGGAAAAATAACAATTTGTCACAGACTGTTTGGGATATTTCATTGTAACCTTTTTTGCCAAGTCACAGGAAGAAAGATTGTGTAGACAGGTGTTTTTCTTTATAACACAAATGTGTTTTTCCAATTGACTAGTGATAGATAAATGTGCAGTTTCCACACAGCCAGGAGCCACAGATATCTTCTGTTGCTACACTGAACCACTTTGTTTTAGTTTGAAGACAACCTAATGGAAAGCTTTTGGCTAAGATGGTGCTGCCTTCCCATATCTTGTACTGGCCCGTTTATAAAAGTGTGATAAGATAGCTGGCAAAATAAAATTAACCTGGTTAGGATGTGGCAACACTGCTCCACATTTAGTAAGAAAATGTTCAGTTAAAAAGGCAGTGCTTTCTTAATGTTTATCCTGCAGATTGTTGATCTTTAAACATGTGTTATATGTCAGTTTTAATGAAAAAGTCTGCCCTGCAGCCACCACAGATTTGGGTTATTATTATTATTATTATTTTACTGTTTACATTTCCTCTCTTCATAAGAGTCGACTATTCTGAATATTTTTTTTGTCTCATTGAATGTTTGTAATGATTGCTGTTCTGCAGATGTACACTACAAAGTTATTTTGAAACTGTGAATTAATTGTTTTAGAAGTAAAAGATTTATATGGTTTCCTAGCTTTATCGTCACCAAGCATGTGGTCAGGCCTAAATTAATCTTTAAGCTAGTTTGCATTCAAAATGCATACAGGACTATGATTTGCTCAAGATAAGAGATTACCTCATGCAATCAGTGTATTTCCACAAATGGTTGTATTGTCAGGAATGATTGACTGGTCAGCAGTGTTGGGGCCCCCATTGTAATTTACTAAATAGGGTACTCAGATAACAGATAACATGCAGGTGATAAGTTACTGTATTATGTTTAAATGTACCTGCATCTTGTTCATTGTTTTTTGATGTAAATTTAAATAGTGAAAGCAAACATTTTGTAGAAAGTCTCTCTCTCTCTCTCTCTCTCTCTCTCTCTCTCTCTGTTGTGTAGACGACACGCTGCTAAAGAAAGTAATTTATGTATGCATGAGTTTGATGACACTGGGTTAATGTATTAAAATCAAAGCAACAGTCTTGAAATGTTAAAACAGACAGGGATCAAAATCTCACTCAGCATCACACTTGCTACAGGTTGTTTAGAGGTGGGCAACCAAAACTACTAACCAGTTACTTTTACCCATCCATCCGCCCTCCTCCCTATACCCAGTTTGTCGCTCTCTAATAGTCCCCTGACTTATATCATTTTGGTGCACTTGCTTACTGTAAACAACTGATTCTGTTGGTTGTTTTGGGGAGGACAGTCTCGTCCCTACGCAAAAGAGCAGGCATCAGGATGGATAGTTTGTTTGAATAAACAAGATAGATACTGTCTGCTCATGGAATAAACTGTTTTGCAGGCTGAGACGAGGACATTTAGAGAGAACACCGTCCTCAGCAGAAAAACAATACTGGCTGTTTGTTCAAACACTTCATTTATGTTTATGAAGCTGTAAGCAATTATGTTCATATTGGACACACAATTAGCAATGCAATACCAACATTCAGTATCAATATAGGAAGTAGTGTGCCCTTTATGTAGCAAAGTGGAAAGTGAGTCCAACTTGAATGCGGGAGACAGGAGTTCCAGCACAGACTTTTGCAGTTCATGCTCACTTTTGTAACAATGATCTTTCCTTAACCTTAACCAATAGTTGTAGTTTTATAACCCTAATTGTACCTTAAACATGGTTTAAGGTACAATAACCACAATCTCTCCTTAACTTTAACCATACTGTAGCCATGCATAGACATTGTAGGAAGAAGTCATTTAAAAAAATGTTGTCATTAAACATAATCCAGGGTTTTACAGAACTTCCCAATCCATTTTTTATCCACGTTGTTTTCTGGCATTGGTTTATATTTTTCTGACAAATGACCTCTTGTGACTGTTCTGTCTGTCTCTGCGAGGCAAAGGCAGAAGCAGCGAGACTGCAAAACTTTGTAGGGGGGATGTTGGGGTGGGTGGTTGGGTGTTCCCTACCAACAGTCAACAACTTGTTTCTTCTAACAATGACCATGATCTTTCTCTAACAAATCAAGTAGTTGTAGTTGCCTCAATCTAACCAAAGCTTAACCATAGCGGCGACAGATCAGAAAACAGTCATCTGGACAGTCACAAACAACCTATTTTGTCATTTAGGTTAGACAACTTGTTGTTAGAAACGAAAATCTGATCTGCAGAAGAAAAGAAATGCATATCTCCCCCCCCCTCCCTTCCTTTATGTCCGTGTACATACACACTTGATCTTGATCTCTGATCGCAGTGTTTGATCGGAGTCGTGTAGAGAAACCTCTCCGCACAGCAGGAGTCGGATTCTTTGTAGGAAAAATATTTTTATAAACCTCCATTTCATACAGTTCCCCCCCCCCCCCC